>OZ024685.1:2130662-2268432 GCA_964016965.1 Diacarnus erythraeanus | reverse complement strand
TGAGTCAGTTGCTTGAAAATATATCTTGAATTTAAGGGGACCCATTAACAAGCACTTTGAGAGAGCTACATTTGGTAACTTTCTGGGGCCAAGCTAACCTTCTATGAAGATAATTTCGTGCTTGTTTGTTTTTATTTCTGCACAACAGTGTGACCAATCTAGCCTTCTGTGAAGGTAAAATACATACTGATAATAACTCCTGGTGATTAATTTGAGCTTTATTATGATGGGGTGGCATCTGATAACATGTTTTCTATAAAACAGAGATGATGATGTAAAGGTACTAAATGGTCAGATTGTCAGTGAGATGAGTGACTTTGGTGGACAGTCTCAATTTTTAGAGATTCTACCAAAATTTATTGACAACCTTTCACTTGGTATACTGGTGACTGACCTCAGCCAGCGTTTTGATGACTACACAAATACTCAAGCTTTTTAAAAGTTTTTGACAATGTGGTGTAGCCTCCAGTGTAGTTTGTATGGTTTTAACCATACCACTTTCAGGGGCTGATCCAGAAAAATCTTAAAAGGGGTGCCTTTTAATTATTGTAGTTGCCATGTCCACATATTTCCGGATTTCCATGGTCGGTGTACTCTATAGAAGTTGGACAAATTTAAACCACTTCACCCTAGAAAAAAAATGACTAGCTAATAGTAGTTTTCTTATTGCTGATATCTAATTATTCCCCCCCCCCCAATATTATGAAAATTAAATAAAAAGGGGGGAAAGGGGGGGTGACATGTCACCCTATTAACTCCCCTGGATCAGCCTCTGACTTTTCATGACTAGTTCACATTAGCAAGTGCATGTGTAGTTTAACATTCTATTTTAATATTATAATTCTTATTATTCTTATGTTGTTGTAGGCTCATATGACTTGCTACTTTCTTTCAAGTTACATCAGTTTTGTTGTGAATGCTCTCACCACAATTAATAATAATTATTATTGTAACTAGCAATAATAATTAGATTACTGCACATGACAACTATAACAACACACACCAAGCATTAATACTGACGTGTAATGTTCATTAGTATTGACAACTTCGATTTTAGTGAATACTAGAAAGTGACCAGCTCGTGGTTTGTAGCTAATAATAATCTGGAAGCTGAATTATTATTTTGGAAGGGCAAGGCGGGGTGTAGGCCTATTCCGAGATTGGTTGCGTCCGGACGCGGAGATCTTTATTGGTAATAGTAATGGAGCTAAGATTATGGGCGGTTGCATTTCTAGTCAGTATCTTTGAGCATTTGTCTTGTGTCGACACTGCCACAGTAATTGTGGAGTGGAGCGTAGATGGAGTTGACATAATAGAGTAAGTATATAGCTTAGCTGCAATGTATCTCAGTCCAGCCATCTAGCTATTTTTGTGTGGTTATAGAAATATTAGGATATCTTTCTCTGAGTATTCACATTTTATGCTCTTAGAATGAAAGTTTTCCAGCTAACTAGTAAAATATTAACTAGTAGCTAATTCTAGTTATGTATTGCTGCCCAAGTTAAGTAGTAATGTCCAGACTTCATTATCCAAATCCATAAGGTATAAATAACAAAGTGGATTTATAGAGATCTTCATTGTATACCTTTTACCTATTGTCTGTTTGTCTTTAATCATCATAATAAGGTTATGTCCACTTGTAGTTAGCTACATGATAATAAGGACTAGCTATAGAGATCTCATGCATCCAGCAAAAAAACATGTTTAGAGAGCTCCAGTTATAGTGTCTTATCAGCCATAATGGGTTATTGACCACATCAATCCTCCTCCTCAATCTCAGCTTTGTAGCTTAATCAACTGACTCACACACATCATTTGTTCTTGTTTATAAAGCATACCTCCTCTTCAACTCCTGGCTACCCAGCATTCTATCAGTATTGTATAGTAGAATATAGCCAAATGGTTGTAATATAGCCATGAAGGAGGAGGAGGAGGGTGGGTATGGATTATATATGTGAGAAACTGCTAATTATGTCATAGAAGTTAGCTATATTATATACAAATAAATATGGAAGTCTCAAAAATAATTCATGT
This sequence comes from Diacarnus erythraeanus, assembly GCA_964016965.1. Classification (NCBI taxonomy): domain Eukaryota; kingdom Metazoa; phylum Porifera; class Demospongiae; order Poecilosclerida; family Podospongiidae; genus Diacarnus; species Diacarnus erythraeanus. The sequence continues at coordinate 2,266,398 of OZ024685.1, read as the reverse complement.
TATCATTAAAATTATTTCTGTCTCAGCATTGAAGTGACAGTTGTATGTACTCCTAGCTAAGAAATAATTGTGCAAACCAAACTTAGCAATGGGGGAGACAGGGACTATGTATGGGTGGGCAATTAATTTTTACAAGGGACCACTTGAAAAACCCGAGTTGTGTTGGAGGGCCCTACCAACAAAATTTTCCTCACTGTAAAAATATATTTTTCTATTACACTACATAAAATTAAAAATGACAGCCCCAGGGGCCCTAAAATGTCCAGGTCTACCTTAGACTGACCTTAAAATGTTAAGTGTTACTTTCAAACATGTGTAAACTTTTAATATTGTAAGTACTGAATAGTACATCCCCATAATTGCAGCACCCTGACTGTTATAATGCTGTTGTCTATTCAGCACCTGTAGCTAGTACCCTGTTGTTTTTGTTTTGTTGTTGTTGTTGTTGTTGTTTGTTTGTTTGTTTGTTTTGTTTTGTTTTTGTTTTTTATGTCTTTCATGGAATAATTGAGATCAGATTGAAAACAGAAAACAAAGAGCAAAAATTAAAGACACTAGCTAGTGTAACTAATTTTCATGGCTGGTTTTTAAGTTGAGAATAAAAGCCTAGCCACTATCTGAGTCCATTTCATTCTCTTAATCTTTTATATCAGACAGGCCCGTAGGAAGGGGGGGGTTACATATAATCCCCCAAACCTTAATGACTACCACTCAAATGGAAGAAAGACTTGGTGGCTTGGTACTTAATTTTAATTGCCCAGAACTTGATATGTAATTTTTTAATGCAAAAATATCCGCATAGAATGGAAAGGCAAGCTTGTTATTTGAATTGTAATGAACTATTTTTTGCAATGATATTATTATTAATCAAAAAGGTGTGGTCATCTGAAATGGGTGTGATTTTCGATGTGCTGGCATGTAACCCCCCTTTTGAAAAAACTGCCTATGGGCCTGAGTAACTTTTTTATTTATTTATTTATTTATTTATTTATTTATTTATTTATTTATTTATTTATTTATTTATTTATCTATCCAAATCTTCATCTTTCTAGGCATTCACCTGATAGCAACTTGTGGTACTAATTATTGGTGTTTATGATATTTGACTCCAAAAAATGCCATGAAAATTTAATACTTTAACTAAATGAGTTATATTTGTAGTCTTTTAATCTCTTTGTCCATTTTCAATAGCTCTAGCTATGTATTTTTTTTGTGATCAAGCAAAACTGCTTCAAGCAAAAATATGAGTTTTTAAATGCGAAGGCTAGAGAAAATTTGTATACATGTATCTTAGCTGAAACTAAGATTATAGCTATAACTTTGCTTCTATCCCTCCTATATACCCTCCAAGTTAAACACTGTCATCATTGAGTGGGACTATTAGTTGGGTATAATAGCAAGTAATGTTATCCTAAATAAAAATGGTTGCCGATAAACATTTTCTTGCAGCCAACAAACCCACGCATTAACTGCTTCTTTGGTACCAGTGTTCTAAATAATTGAATATTCTTGCCCCCACAATGCCGTGAATTCCTTCTAGTAATATCAACTGGCACCTAATTTATATAATATCTTGTTCTATGCAGCTCTTATGTTCAAGTGAAGTTGGGTGACAAACTAATCCTGAGGTGCCCACCACTATCTTACAGCAATTTGGTTTATCTGGTACATTTGGATTGTAGCTAGTTAGCTAGCTGTCAGGGTTATAGCTAGCCATTTTGAGATCTGCATGTGTTTTGACAGTGGGTATGCTAGAGTAAACTATTGACTGTTGGACATATTCCATTTTGGACAGCTCTATCTAAGAAATCACTGTGTATTCATTTTAACAAGGGTAATTAGCTATTTGGAATGCTATTTGCGCCCATATAATATATGCTAGCTGTTCCTGGTTATTATAAAAACAGGTTGGACAATGACATGAAGTCAAACCTGAGCTTTTTTAAAGAGTAAGAAATTTCTCAAGCAGTAATTGACTGAACTAATCTCCCACTAAACAACAGTGACCATTTTGTCAAGTCTAGAGGAAGGATACCAGTTGAGATTCCTATTTTGAAACTCCCACATCTCCCCACTCAAGTATCCTTGCCTCCACCATGTAGAACTGTAACTCAGCATCCTAACTGTGCCAGAAAGATTAACTAAGCAAAGACAGAACTTTAGGTAACACGATATTAGTGACGATGATACTAAAATGAAGTTATAAATGTACTGGTTTCAATGCTTTTTCTACTCTGATTGTATATATGCTATAGTTATCTTGAGCCAGCTGTGAGGAATAGTACTGGTTGGCTAAAGGCATTTGGAGAAAACATCTCTTGTTTACTAACCTTGCTGAAGGAAGGCAGTTCTCTACCCTTGATCTTGGTGGTTATTTATCCAGTACCATGAAGCATTGCTTGGAGGCAATTGTATAACACATGGCTTTTGTGTTAAAATTCCTAGTTAAGCTCCTGAAGATTTTTTACACATCCAAAGACTTGAGGCTGGGTCATAGTAATCCCATACTCATTACAATTGTTGGAAAGCTGCTAAAGTCTAGTGACTGTGCTGATTATCACTGTGAAAAATCTCATTCCTGAAAGGCTAATGCAAACATGGTCAATTTATTATTATGTAGAGCATGCTCAGTAGAAAATGATGAATATAGCTATATCATAGGGCAGTTACAATTATACAGATGTAGGCATCTGTCCTGAAATAAGGTTGCTTACTCTAGATGTCAATGATAAACCCTTTTTCTATGTTAGTTCACTACATTGATATCATAATAGTAACTGGTAAACATCCAATTTTTGTTTGTTGGCAGTTCAGTTTCCTCTTAACTGTACCTCCTTATTATTGATAGCTTTAAATTCACCAGAAAAAAGTAAATAACTTGTTGGTGGTTCAGGGGGGTCAGGAAGAGGGAGGGAGGGAGGTGACAGTTTAAAGTCACAACAGATAAATTTCTCATCTACTTTCCTCAAATGTATCAAAACTCCCACTCAAAAACACAGTAATTAACGATTTTTCATACAGGAACTTTTCAAAAACACAGTAGCTATATACAGACTCCATATTATTATGTCATCTAAAAATAGAACAAAGGCCATTGTGTCATAATGATGCTTCAGTAGCAGTTCCTGACTTTTGACTTACTTGCTGACTCAACGTGCACCCTATAGGCTGACCTGCATTGAATTTTAATTATGAGAAGCTAGAAATTTATCTGTTGTGGTCTAATGTGCATGCTGCACTATGTGATAGTTATTATATAGCTATATGCTTCTTCATATACTTAGACTGAAGAACGTCAGTTGAGAAATTGTAACTCATCAGTTGGTGGTAAAAGGAAGTGGCTAGGGAATTGTAGGGGACATATGAGTACCCAAGATTTAACTATCGAAATTGTAGGCAGACTGTTTGACGTAGTTTCATTCCTTCCAGGAAGAACCTCATATGTAACAAGTGAGCCTGTATTATTACAGTTGAATTAGTTATAAGGATAATTATATTCTTGATTGTCTCAACACATCTTTATAACATGTAGACATTGAAGTAGCTAGCTACTATATTTTTATTGTATATAATAATTATATATATATACAGTAGATTTTCCCCTTTAACCTTGATTTGGCTGTCTTTTTGGAGTATGACTGTAATCATCTTCAATAATGCAACCCAATTTGTCAAATCAAAATATTCTGTTATGCAGTAGATAAGTGTGGATAGCTAGTTCTCTGTAAAAATAAATTTGTTTTTTCATGATGAAGAATCTGGTTAGGGTAATTAGCAGAGGATTTCATTAGCCTATGATCCATATCTGCAGGTTTTTCTAATGGGAATACCATTGCCAGTAGTTATAATGATGACAGAGCTGGAGGAGAATGTCTAGATGGCTTACAGCTGGTTATTCATGTAGAAGGTATTATTATAATATAGATATAAACTATCATAATGGCTTGCCACATTGTAAAAACTAGGTTATAAGAATTATTAGGACATTGTTTTACATGGAGCCACAGTTGCATGCATTTAGCTATTATAGCAAATTCTGTAAATACCCTGTTTTTAATAATAAACAGTCATTGTGGACGTATTTACCTAATTATATAGCTAGGTCCAGTTTGCCTTGCTAGTCAGCACTCAACATAACTCTATTTTGTGTGGATGTGTGGCCGTTATGCTTATTGTATTACTGTTTTGGGAGAAGTGTTATGCTCTCACACTCAAATAAATGTAGTGATGTGACACATAATAATAATGGTGTCCTACATATTGTTCTATCAATTAGACTCTTTATCTTAAGGGTGCTCCAAGCCCCCCCCTCCCCCCCACGCACCATTGCTATGGAACTATAACTTCAGAACAGCTAGGAGCAGCGAAATAAAACAAATTACTAGTACACTGGGCTTACATGAAACATTTCTGTTATTTTTCGTAGCTACTATGGGCGATTTTACTGCAGCTGATGAAACTCCCGATCAGCTAGAGATACAGGCTTACTTTCACTCCACAGGCTCCTTTACTTATCCTCTACAACATTACATTTAGATTTTCTATATCTCAAATTTACTTTTCTATTTATTCACTGTGGTGACTAGCTGTTTTGGAAATTCCAGAATGCCTATTAAATAAAATTATCTTCACCTTACCAGATGCTAGCTGAATGGGCTGAGTCTGGTAATTGGTTCCCGAGATTTCTGAATTTTATTTGGATGCCATCATAGCATAGTTTAGCTAAAGTGCCCTGTCCCTAACAATAATAAATTTTTGTACTTGGGATCTTGTGTCCCCATAGAAGCTAGGTGCCAAAATTTGGTATGCTAAAATTTGAATGATGCTAATTTTAGCGCGCAATGTTAATTCAATATTCCTGCAGTGCAAAACGCTGTTAATTGGCTACTATCCACCACACGGCACGTTGCCAGTTTGGAGCACCCTTATTGTTGATTTTGCTTCCCTTCGAATGTGCGTGGGAATGCCTTAGGTGTGTGATTATATAGTGATAGGAATGGCGAGTTTCTGTTACGTGCATTTCAGATCAGCTGGTCCTGAAGGCAGTACTGACACACTACTTTGAGGGCCAGCATTCTACAATACTCAATTTCCACGATCACGCCACGTTCACGCATATTCGATGGGAAGCAAAATCAACATTAAGCAGTATGTAATATTGTACTAGTAATTTTTTTGAACCTATCCAGTACCTAACCACTATAATACCTAAGGCTAAGAGCTCATTTTTAGTTTATATAGCACAACAACAACAACAACAACAACAACACAATGATAAGGGGCCTTGCTCTTATAGCTCAAACAGCAAAATTATTGTACAGAAATTAAGCCTATTGGATGATTTCACTCCACATTTTTCAGTACCAATCACATGGTTTGTCCTCGTTACTCCTCATTATGTATCATATCATTGTTAATAATATTATATTTTCATAGGAGATGGAGATGATAACCAAGATCAAGATTTTAACCAACGTGGAGATGCTAATCAATATTCTACTATAACAATGATAATATTGTATGTCATCAGTTTTGCTATTATCATCTTGGCATTTTTACTGCTTTCTGCTTGGTATGTGATTTTTATAGTTTTATGTTTTGTTACCAAACTGAACAGACCAAGACCAAATAGCTATAGTCATAAATAATTATAGTGTAATAATCATGATAATGTTTTATTTATTAATCAATTATATTTTATAAGCTATTTTTACAGCTAGCTAGCTATTATCCTCACACTCCAGAAATGCTTGGAAACTGATCAAGTAGCTAAAAGGTTAAAGAAAGAAGCTACAGAATTTCCATTTATGCATACTGGCTTTGTTTGAAATTCAGTGGCTATTGGCTTGATAATCAAGAGAGGAGGGATTTACCTAGCTACAACTACAAAACATTGTCTGTAGTTAAAATATAATATCAAAACAAACATGAAGTAGTGCGTTCAAACTAAATCTGTCAGTTCTTGTAAGAGGAGACACTGTCTGTGTGACCTGACGGTGAACTGCAGTTGATCTTTGCTTGATAACTTTCTTTCTTTCTTTCCAAGAACATGACCGAGATATTATTAGCTGTTGGGATAGTGGGAGTGGTATACTGAGTATAATAATGGCATACAAAATAGAAAGTTAGCATAAATTAGGTACCATTGGCAGATAATAAGTGTGTGATGTGTAGTATTGTGATTTGATGTGCAGAGTGTTCAGAGTTAAACAGTTGTATGTGGTAAAGCATGTAGAAAAGGGGGAAAAAGAGGGGAGGAGGGGGGAGAGGGGAAGGGGGAGAGAGGAGGAGAGGGGAAGGGGGAGAGAGGAGGAGAGGGGAAGGGGAAGAAAGGGAAAGAACTAATAAATGTTAAGTAGCACATTGAGTATACTGAAAGACATTTAGCTATTATTGCTGCAATGGCCTAATATCCCTCAAATACACTATTATCTATCCCCAGAATTATTACGAGATACATTGTAATCAGCCTGGATGGGTTGGATGGTTTTGTGTGAAACTAGTCTTCTCACTTGCTCTTCATTTGTACTGTTGTAGAGGTCATCTAAGCCACTAGTGTCATTGGAGAGATAGCTGTGGTGGTGTACTCTTCTGAGGATGTGAATCAAGTTTTATGAGCTTCTGAAGCTGAGATAATACTTTCAGAGGAAGGAACCTAGGTGGTAGAGCTTGGTAGTGAACTTGGTGGAGAATCATCAGGTATGTGTATAAGAGGATGTTTTCAAGTTCTTTTGCTTTGCTGAGAATGCAAATCAAGTTTTTCAAGCTGCTGAAGAGATAAACACATCCCTAATCTTTGTGAACTGTCAGCCTGATTGAGATACATTATTATATTCCAAGTCTCATAGGAGCAGTGAATATGATTGAAGAAGACTTGTGACTATCAAAAGGGAGACAGCAAGACGATGCCACAGATTCCCGATAAAGGGGAGTTTCAGTTTTATAGAAAACTTCGTGATGTGAACATTAGTTTATAATTTTGAAGAAACTGTACCATGCCACTTAGTGTCAGCTGACCACTTTGATCTGTATACCAATGGCAGAAGATTCAACAACCCTCGTATCTGAACAGTACATACTAGACAAGCAAAAATTGGAGCAGGCAATGCATATCTACACCTAGATCTTAATGCAACTAAGATAGAATATCCTGAAGTATCAATTGACCTATTCCTGCAAGGTGCCCAGCATGCCACCCCGATGTGATGTTGATGAAGACACAAGAACAGTTTCTAAAAGATCACCTAATGAAAACTCATACTGCAATGTATGAAGTGAAGACGTATCAGTCGAAAAAAGTGGTGGCAGTTAAGAAAAAATTTGCAAATTTACAGGGGGTGGGGATTTAAAAATATGTAGAAAAAGTTTTTGATGAGCCTGTATGCAGACTGAATATTGAGAAGTCTCCAACAAGAGAGTGTGAAAGTAGAGACACTTTAGACTTAAAGTGCAAATTGTCAGCAACAAAGACGAATGCAGAGATCCATCAGCAACTCAAGGCAAACATGTATAACTTAGTTGTGAGGGAATTTATGTGGAAACTGAAGAAGGTAACTGATGACGATTTTGAAGTTATTAACACTCTAGAAATTCTGACCATTATATGGAATGTCTTTTGGACCATCAAGAGCAGTAATTGATTTCACTAAATAAGATCTGGTTTATGAGAGAAAATATCATGCCCTGCCTGGTGTGTAGCACTAGAAGCCATGATTGATTCTTGCATTGGTGTAGTACTAAAACGACTAACCAAAAATTCTCCTCCCCCTCCAGGGATGGAAGTAAAATGATGAAAATGAATAATAATACTTGCACCTCCTTTAGAATCATGTTATCTAGCTTTGTGTGTGTTGTTTATCATCTTTATGCACAAATCTGTTGCTGGGCAACCCAGTGCTAGCCCCCTCCCAAATGGGAATAGGAATGGCACCTGCATATGGAACAAAGTGGGAGGGATCAATGAGACCAGTTTCACATAAATAGAGTTATCAAAAAGGTATGATCCTATTAGAAACCAGTGACCTGATGTTATGTGATATTCAATTTTTGAACGCACATGAAGTACATATATATATAAGTAATCAAATGACACCAAGAACTGTAAATCACTAAAGTTGAGTACATTATTAATAACAGGAATACATTATGACTGGATAACATCAGGAATTTATTAGGCTTTTCCCTAGAGCATATAGCTTCTTGTCTGGTTATATATTGTAAGTACAGTGGAAATATTGTAAGCCCCACTAAACAGAGTGATTGTAGAAACGACCCTACAACTCTTGTATTACATAATTTTACAAAATTATGCTATGGTTACTCTCTCTATTGGGATCCCCCGACTTTGTACTGGTCAATAATTAGCTACTATATAGACCATCTAGGAGTCCACTTACATTGTCTCTGAATTTGCATGTATAATTATTAGCTATACGCCATAGAATCATGAGAAAATGTGTGAAGTCTGACCTGTTAATATCTAGTGGACAATTCAGTTCTTTAATGCCCTTTTTAATAAGGCTTATTGAATGACAAACCTATTATACAGTGTACAAAGATTTTGATAATTATAATGAGTGCATAATACAATAAATTGGAAAAAAAAGACACGACTATAACAGTACTATGTTCTAAAAATTGTGCCAAGCACATAGATTTATTGTTTTTTTTTTTTGCTTGCTTTTGTTTGTGTGAAGGATTAGCCACACACCCTACAACTATGCTGGAGTAGGAGGTGCTTGTGCAACAGATATAGGAACAGAGTCTAACTTAGCTGTGGCAGAGGTCTTGGAATCTAACTTGCTAATCAACCTCTCACACATGGTCTTTGCATATCGAATTCTGCTGCTGAGTTCTTTAGAGCAGCCATACTTATTAATGAGTGGCAATCGATATGTCCGGAAGGATTTGTTCTCGTCTATGTAAGTCACTGCAGACATCAGAGGACAAATGATGACTTTAGTGTGGTCCTGGAAAAAGTTGATCTGTAGACAGACAAAATAAACAATAAAAACAAAACAAACAACAAAAAGTGATTATAACTATGGGATGCAGTTGTGGGTTTCATTTCTCTTGACTGCAGATTACTAGAAGAATACAAGGGATAGTGGGGGCTAGTGTGTTGTTTCATTCAGTCCAGTATTGGTGCCATAGCCCACACTATTGGATATTATTATACACACACTTAGAAAATAAGACTACACAACTTTTGCAGCCCTGATTAAATTTAATCAAAATATATCGCTTCACATATAGACTAGTGATGCCCCATAGGGTCCACATAACTGAGATTCAACTGGTTTTGAACTTCCAAGCGATACAAACAACTTGTTCGAAAGTGGAACACTTTCATGTAGTCCACAAACCTGCAAGATGCCATTGGAGAGGTGAAGAATAATGGCAGAACGTGTTCTGAACCATGCTCGAAGGTGGGGCAGACGAACTCCATCCTCAATAGGCCTCTCTCCAGCTGATCCACCAGCCTTCAAGAGATGCTCTGACATGTAAGAGTTGAAATATTTCAACAGAGTCACCTGCACAACACAGAAAAGTCAATACATATTTATGTATGGTGATTCCAAGGTTTCATGTGGGATATGGCCTAACCCTAAGATCCTTCAACCATCAATAAGCATGAGCATGTCTATACCAGCTGACTAGGTACCTATCTGTATACCTTTTTCAGAAGGCCATCGGGGTGAGAATTGATGGTATAAAACTCCTCACTTGAGTCTCGGTTAATGTACTGTAGGGATCTAGATAAGATGAGGGAGTTACTCATGAACAACAATATCTAGTCAAGGACTGATTAATAGTTTATTCTAGACACCCTAGGACAAATTAATAGTGCTCATACACCCTCTACCCACTGCAAAATAACTACCATTGCAAGAGGCAGGTAAATCTACCACCTACATTATCTCTGAAAGTGTGAAAGGTCATAAAATTTACCCCACCCAATTTTGGTGTTCATAGCATTTATCCCTCCCTGTGTTATAAGGCACTTTATAAACAAGTATGTATTGTTACTTTCCAGAATTATTCACCCTAGCAACAATAATATTAGTTTAGGTGGGGAGAGAGTGTACAAGACAGCCTTAAAAAGTCCTGAAAAGAGGGTCAACCTCATTTCCAATAGGTTTTATTCAGGAATACACAAGGGAATATGAGAGTGCCCTCATTTCAGGGGTTGGAATAGAGATATTCCATTGCCTTAACCACACGACACAATGCTAAATAGGTGCTCTGCTTACATTTCATCTGATCCCAGAAGCATTCTAGTGGAGTCATTAAACAGTACTCCAACACTTGTGTCACAGAGCTGGTACCCAAGACCATATTTGTCACTGTAGTCTACCCACTTGCTCACCCAGAACACTGGCATGGAGGCTGGGTCCTCTGCCTCATCTACAAAAATAACATTAAGATATTTACTAGTATTGATCACACATAAAACAAGGACTATATGATCATCTAGCTAGCCAGTATGCTTTTACACTAACACCATTTATGCACTAACATTCCAAGCACTACTTGACAACAAACCTAACTCTGTTCCTTACCATAAAAGTCGGGAAGTTTTGTTAAGACATCAGATGGATTTGATTCAATGGTGACCTGTAGCTGTGATAAGAGGCTACGCAAATGCCAGTCTTCTGCATCTGAAATGGAAGACATAATAACAAGTTGTAGTTTAACATGTGGTCACATCCACCCTTCTTTAAGGTTAATAATGTAGTCTCTTTCACAAGTGCACAATATGTTTTCAGTTGGCCATTTGCTTGTTGGTTTCCTGCTCTTTATTCTGAAGAGGGAATCCCTGCCTGAACATTTATTTCCTCCTAAATATAATGGGCATGCCCCATTGTAAATGCATCAAGGATAATGAATTCTTCTAATAATTAATATTTTTGTTGAAACACTAAACAGTGAAATTCCTTCCCAAAATTGCCTATCTCTGAAGAGAACATAATACACTGAAGGAGGAATATAGCCTGCATGGTTCATTTCAGGAATAAGTTCATCTTGTCCACAACCAGTGTCCTCACTTCCAATACATATTAGTGAAACTAACCACTACTTACTGTTGTCAAGGGGAGGACAGGTTACTCCTAAGTTAGGCTTGCTTAATGAGCACACATCACTCAATACAGCAGAATTGACCTGTGACAGAGGTTGTCGGGGTTCAACCATCTTTTTAAAGTGAGGAGCAGTCGTCAGGGAACTACAAGTACAAATAAATAAATAAATAAATAAAATAAAATAAAATACATAAATAAATAAATAAAATCCCCCCCCCCCCCTCCCCAATATATTACATATCATTAATATGATTTTCATGTGAATTTTTTATGGCCATAGAGACTACCACCACACCAAGGTAATTCTGGTGTGAAAATTCTTTTGTGGTTATAGGGACTTCTGAAAATTTATTAACTATGAAGTACTAGTAATTCTAGCAAAAAAGAATTAATTTTATGCCCCTTAAAATAAGTGATTTTAGAGATCACGATATTTTAAAACTATCATGGCACTGGAAATACCCCTATTCTGTTAAGAATTCAAGCATAGTACAGCATTGTAAGAGACCATGCATGAATATCATTAACACAACAATAGAAATATTCCTTCCAGAGCAATGAAGACAACACAATGCATCCCTCCCACTTTTACTTACCTGATAGGTAGCCTTACTGGGGTAAAGCCAGCCATAAAGGGATCACAGAGGATATCCTGAGGACTGGGGCGACTTGAAGGATTAGAGTGCAACAACCTTGTGATCAGGGAGCGAGCAGATGCACTTATATGAGAAGGGATTCGATATTCATTCCTTTTGATCTTTTGGTAAGTGTCTTTTAAACTCTCTGTTTCAAATGGAGGCTTCCCAACAAGGAGAGTGTACCTACATGGAAAAAGAAGACAACATGATCAAGGCAAAGAAATTTGAAGCTAATGCTTTGGATGGAAGATTTTGATTGCAACACCACTAGTGAGAGAAGACCTCTGAATCAATGGGCATTTTCTTCAGCATAAGGGGTACCAGCACTTACAAACCCCAGAAATGAGGACATCTCTGCATTAATGACACTTGAATAAGAGCTTGTGTATGAATTATCAATACCCTACCACCCCTCTAATTAGGACACCTTAATATATGTCCCAAGGTGTCTGGAAGAGAGAGGTTCCACTGTAGTGTGGCCATCCATCACAATTTAAAACCAGGCCCAGTGCAGTTTTATGCTAACAATGTCTAAAGATGTGGGTGTGACCTGGTTAACAATTTAAAATTGAAAGAGGACCTGTTGGCCTGGTACATGATACACAAATCCTATTCTTAGCATTTTAAAAGGCTGAAAGGTTTTCCTGTCCTTTCATTCACTCACAGAATGCAGCCTATGGACCAGATGTCCACCTCATAACTGTGACCTTTTTTCCCAAGAACCTCAGGAGCAATATAGTTGGGTGTTCCACAAAGAGTTCTATAAGAAAAAAAAAGCATACAAATATAAGTCCTGTTATTCAAAGGTCATTTGAGCTGATTTTCATTGGGGAAGTGTTATCTAAGGGGGAAATATACATTCAATCACCCCTTTAAAATTCCTATTATATTTACATGTCTAGTACAATACATATAAAACTGCTGGCAATAGCTACAAAAACACACCGTTTCCTCTCTCCTTCAACCTCCACCCTCGTTGCAAGTCCAAAGTCCCCCAATTTAACCTCCAAATTGTCATTTAAAAACAGATTACCAAGTTTCAAATCTCGGTGAATCACCTGAAACAATATTGAAGCAGCATCATTATTAGGTGCAATCAAATTCCCATCAGAATTGAGGATAGCAGGCCCTCTCCCAAAGCAGATTGTACAACATAAACAATTAGCACTGAGTACCCCACCAATTTTACAAGCTAAGTGGGACTACTAAGCCCTGAAGATGACAGATTTAAGCACCAAAGCAATTTCTGTTCTATTCAGTAGGTTCCCTCCACTACTTCAGCAGGAAAAAAACAAAAACAAAACAAAACAAAAAAACCAACAAAAACAAAACTACAAAAACTACACATGCTTATACCTTCACATCATGTAGATATTTGACAGCCAATAGAGTCTGCTTGAGATAATAACGGACCTCAGGTTCTGACAAAGCTTTTCTCCTTTTGTGAAGTTCCATGAGAGACCTTCGCCTGCATAGTTCCAACAGGATGTAAACGTGATCATGGTCTTCAAAAAAGCCATGAAAACCAACTACATGTGTATGGCTTAGAGACCTATGAATTTCAATCTCCATAGTCATCTGTATGTAAAAATTAATAGAGAATGTGGTTTAGGTACAGAAAGAACTTCTCAAAGCATGTAAAGTAATATGTATCTTCCCTACAGAATAGAAAATTAAGAGGGGTAGTTATGTAGTAGTGGCTTAGAATAGCTTTCATATATATGACAACCTTAAGCCACTACCTATTTACCATAGCCTTTTGCTACCCCTTTTCACACACACTAAAGGAAAACTAATAGGTAAAGTCAGTTTTTTTACCTTGTCCTTCTGATGTGGCTTTGTAAGCATGGACTTGGGCACTATCTTTCCGGCATAGATAGCTTTGGTATCAGTGTCAATGAGTTCATAGCAATGAGCAAAACCACCCTGGGGAAATTATAAGACACACATGATAGCTACTACAAACAAATTAAAACTAGCTAATTAACTGATCAAATTTTCACACATGATATACTCACTTTTCCAAGAAACTTTCCTTTTTTGTACCGCTTGTTGCTTGCTTCATCATAAGCCTCTGTGAGTTCTAGAATCGTCTTTGAGTTTGGCTTTGGCTTTGAACTGGCCATTCTTGGTAAAAATAGACCTGTATAAAGAGAAATCAACCAAAAAAATTAAGGTATAGGTATAATAGCTAAAAATATCACTAGATCTTCCTAAATTTGAATAACTGACTGCACCAACAGCTAGCTAGTCTATTTGAAAACTATAGTCTAGTAGCTAGGCTACAAATAGAACAAGAGTTAGCACTGACTGAGAGTGGCTATTAAACAACCAGGTTAACAAGCTATCCTCTAGCTCTATTATCAACTCACACTTTTCTATTCTGCTGCTCCTCAGAAAATTCAAAAATCAGCTCAGAACAAGAGCGCGCGCCATGTTTAAATTTTAGAATCACATGATATTTTGACCAATCAGATCTCAGAGATTTTTTGCATGCGTGCGCATGTCCAATGGTCCATACCATTCCGCCATTATTGTGCTAGGGTTAACATGATCTGTTATTTGAGGGGGGGGGGAGGGAATTTTAATAAGCTTTTATAGACTGCAGGATTGCATAGGAATAAACAAACAAACAAACAAACAAACAAACAAACAAACAAACAAACAAACAAACAAACAAACAAACAAACAAACAAACAAACAAACAAACAAACAAACAAACAATAAAAAATCACTACTATTATCCTCTAATCTATCAACACACCATTCTTCCAGAGCTCACCTAAACTCAGCTGTCTTCATTTTCAGTTGAGTCAGGCTCTAAATAATACCCTCTAGGAGAGTTCTTTATACATAGAAATCTGCAGATTATTTAGATGATAAGCTGAGACATCAAGGTTATTTGTAATCGATTGAAACTTCACCTTTTTGGGAGAGGAACAACAACTTTTATATTTGGGGGCAATTGCTCCACCCACCCCCAACCTGCCCCACCCTGCTGAGCCTCCCCTGTTTATGAGGAAACTGGTCAAAGCTTAACCAGAGGCTAAGGGTGTTGGTGCTGATGTCTTCTGTTCCTTTAGGGGGTGATTTGGGGCCAGAGTATTACAAGGCTGATGAGTCATCATGCACATGGAGTGAATCCCTGCCCAACATGCAATGAGCCTGGACCTCTTGGACCAAGAAACAGCAAAGACAACTATTAAGCTCAGAGATCCATTTACTAAAAGTCTGAAGAACTAGTCCTAGGCTGTGATGTCTCTTTTTCCCAATAAAGTTCAGGAAATAATTTTGAATTTTGACTGTCCTACATGTTAATCAATTGTATATTTCATGCTCCTTGGGAGTATTTTTAATGAACAGTAACTGAAGCATTTTTTTATTCTTTGAAATCTGCATATTATTGTCTCTGTGTAGTATCATACATCATCAAGTTTTGTTACTATTAGATCAAGGCAAGTGACAGTCACTTTCAGCTCTGTTTGGATCACACTGTTAGCATTCAGTATCTTTAATCAACACTGTCATAGACCCTAGTTAGCTAAGTTGTGTAGATATGAATCCATAATAGGATAATTCTATTTTCATGACATGTAGCTAGCTATGTAGTACTACATATCTCCCTAAGTATTTAATACCTGCTTCAAAAACTACTCAGTCATTAGTGAAAACAAAAAAAGGTGGATTAATCTACAATAAAATTATTTTTGAAAATCAGATCTATTTTCACAAGTTAATTTTTACAAAACCTCAAACATGTCTCTGAATGGGATTTAGCTAGCTATATATCTACAATGAATGTTTTTTTGTTGTTGTTGTTGTGTTCTTTTTATTGTCATAATTTCATAGCAGAGACTGTTAGATTCCTCTTTCACCAACTCAACTCAATCAACTGTAGTCTATCTGCAATACATTTAGGGTTTACTGAGGCAATAAAATTGTAATCTACACAGGTATCATTTAGCTAAGGGTCTTGAGTGGGAATGTAAGGCATCATAGCTTAACTCCTCAGTGAGTAGAACAACAAAATTTGCTTCTCCAGTTAACTACTTCTAGATAGCTATAAATATAATGGCTAGATACTTGAAAAAAAGGGGAAAATTATCCATAGCTACTATAGTAGCTTCAATTGTCACAATAATAATAATAAAATCATGCATAATCGTCCACGTTGAGAAATTGTATGCGCGCGAAAATAATGTCTAGCATGGCACTGACTGCCTCTTGCGCAATGCGTATACACCATTTCATTACATCATGTTTGTTGTTGTAGATTACGTCGTTCATCATTACATTTAGAGAGAGGCGGGGCATGCCTACCACCATTTTCCTGTGTTAACAGCTTATTCGACTGAACTTTTTTAACGGGAGTGAGCTATAAAAGCTATCTTTAGTAACAACTTGTTACTAGCTAGCTATTCTCTTTCTCTCAGCAGGAGCGTAAGTTGGTGCTGAGTCATGTCCTCAAAGAACCGGAGTGTGTCCAATCAAGAAGAGGGGAGTCCTCTTCCTCCATACACTAGGTGTACTGCAGTTAAGGATTTCCCAGGTAACTCTATGCGTCAGTACATCTTTGCATTCATATTGCACACAAGTAGACAAGTTATGTTGCAGTAAACAGTGACTCTCATGTATAGGTGAACAAGCAGGTGATCTCAGATTTACTTATGGTGAAGTCCTGACCATCATTGAACCTTGCAGTGTAGTTTTCTGGTACCTTGCAGAAAACAGTAGAGGGGAAAGAGGAACAATCCCAATCACTTTTGTCAGGGTAAGTTGGAAATTGAATGTAGCGATGTACTGACGCATTACAGTGTATGAGTACTGAAACATAGTAGTCCTCATCAAGAAAACGATTCCAATACCTCTCTGAATACACTAATAGATGTAAGATATAGATATAGACATGTTATGTCAATGTCTATTTCAATGTAGGTACACAAATCAAAGAAGAAGAAACCCCCACCCCTTCCCCCTCCCTCTAGTCCCCTTTCAGAATCCCCTTTGCTCCAACCCCCCAACAACACATCATCAACACCTCCATTACCCCCAAAACCACCACCTTCATCCCATCAATCTACCAAGAAACAAACATTCATAACTTACCCAAGGTAAACATAATACTTATTTTTGTAATTATGATGAATGCTCTGAATGTTTTGAGGACTGTGTAGTAGCCAGACATTTGTGCCACCACTTGGTTGTTAGGACATTGTTTTCATTGTGGGTTGGAGAATTGTTTATGGGGTTGGAGAATTATTATAGGTTGACCCCCCCCCTTCTATCTATGTGTACTGGTGTTGATTATTGGTTTAGATAGTGTGAGCATTGTGATACAGCTTATTATTGCTTGGGAAGGGATTTTTGTCTTGGCACTTCTAGACTTAGTGCTGAGATTTAGCGGTAGAGAGCTATATATAGTTGTTGAAGTCCTTGTGAAGTCAAATACTTGTAGCTAGGCTATAATCATTCATTATATCATTGCTACAAAGTTTATAGAGCTAGAACTATATTTGAAGAGACATGAGACAGCCATTCTTTATAATGAACTGTTGACTTAGTCTTGAGCTATTGATAGATACCTGGAATGGAGACCTTAACAGTTAATAGCAGGTCTATTCAAATGGAGGCCCTTGGTAGTTAATGCCTAGTACATGTACTAAATGTCACTGAGTATCTTATCTGTTAAATGTGTGAGTACTCCCAAATCAAACATGTTTTCATTTGGTAATTCATTTGGTAGTAAGTTACTTTTAAGAAATTTGTATATAGTAGCATTCAAGATTCAATGCTTCAATGGCTATTTATCAATAGACATACAGCTGTGATTTGAGATAGCCCTATCAGATGTGAAGAATGACTTACTTTTGTTGTTTGTAGCTTGGGCATTGGTCACTTTTAAAGGTTTAGTAGTTGTTTTAGTGGTAATTTTGACTCATTGCTTGTTTTTCTTAGTCAACTGACTCTAACTTATTACATCACCCATTGCAAAAGTTCTCTAAGCCATCAACCTGTTTATTATAGGACATGATGGCTAAAACAACTTATGACTAAAACATCTTGTTTGGTTCTTAGTTCACAATTTTTCCTGGTGTATACTATGGTGAGTCATGATAATAATTATAATGGTGAGGTTATATGGCACCTGAGAAACATAGTGTAATAATAATAGGACTATTCCATTGCAATTTATGTACCTTTTGTGCATAGTACTCTTTTTTATTGGGACACATTGTGTTATGAAAGTGGTAAATTGTTTTCCCCAGGTTAGCCCAGAACACACCTCAAGCACCCTTACATGAGAACGTGGTCAGGACTCAAACAATGGGATTGGCGCATACTGTTTCACATACCCCTCTCTCCACTGTTAGATCACCACCAGTTATATCACCATCTCCTTCTACTCATTCCCTACCACCCCAATGTCACGATTCTTCTCCATTCAATTCCTCCTTGCAGTCATCTACCACACCTCCTCCTCTGCCATTACAGTCACATAGGTATAGCCACTCCACTACTCCATTGAAACCATACAAAGCAGATCCTTCTCCCTTCCATCAAGCTGTACCATCAGTACCTCCCCCTCTGCCCTCTCCAAGATTCAGAGCAAAGCCAGTTCCTCCTCCTTTGGCTCCTAAATCATTCTCCTCTAAGTCTTCTTCACACACAGTAGCATCGTCGTCACCTCAGCCGAGTGTACAATCACAACTGCCACCCAATCCAAGCAGTGTTATAGATATTGATAAACGTCCTCCTGCTCTCCTGCCTTTTGAGGTGTGTGCCCTTGTAGTATTGCTTATATTAGAGAAGTTTGGCTGACTTATCCTATTGATATGTATTACTGTACTCGGTAGTGAATGCACTATAGCAAAGTTTAAGGGGATCCAATGGGGCCAATTTTGATATTTTTAAAAATTGTTACTCCCTTGTAGTTCAAATATGTTTGATACTTTGCAATGTGTTTACCAATAAATTGAACTGCATTATAGCAGAGTTGTAGGGCCAAGGACAACCATATATGGAGCAGTGTTTACTTTGTGGCTTCATAATATACTATAGGAGTAACTACAGTATGAAGCATGAGACCACATTTGAATGATGTGATTATGTTATTTCTTTTTCAATTTTTGGTACTACTTTAGACCCATTTACGTCATACTGGCTTAAAATCCAAAACTAAGAGTGTCATCCTCATTGAGAGGAATCAGATATTACCCATTAAAGCTAAGAAGACTGTCCTAGTGCCAAAAAAACTACTTTTTGGAAAAATTGTTTTAAACAAAGCTCACACAGTGGACCCTCTGATAAGGGACACTCTGAAATAAGGACAACCTCTCTATATTTATATACAATAATATTAATAAAGGGGCAATTTTTAAGATCCCAATGTGTTCAATATAGAGAGAGGTTCCACTGTAGTTAAAACTTGATCTTTTGAAACCATAGTCATTTTTCATACATACAGTGGTTTCATCAAGAACTAGAAGATGAATATAGCAGGGGACTAACACAGCTAGTTGATATAGAATCTCTAATGGGCATGAACATTAATATTGGGTGTGACAAACTGCCTCCCGAGAGCCAAGCGGTAGGGTTGTCAACTAAACGGCAGCTAACTAGCTGTCCTGCACGCTAACTTTTATAGAACTTTATAGAAAATCTTTTACTACACACACAAGGATATTCTGATACACTGCACTCTGGCTGAACATAAAAAACTGGCCAACTATTAAAGTGCACAAACTAATGACATAATAATTACTCTAGGTAGTGAGTGAGCATGCTCAGTTGTCTCAGTATACCACATTGGGTACATGCTGTACCTATCTTGCAATTTCGTTAGCGATTGACACCATCCTTAGCAAATACTTTTAAAGCATGGTCTTCAAACTTGTCAGAATTAGTGTAGACACTGGAAGTAGGACAAGTCTGTATAACAAATGATAGCAGGAAATGTTATTACAGATCTTCCAGATATATACCTTTAATCAACATTATTATACATGTCTGACAACTTCATTTATTTAATTATTCATTCTTTGTTTACTGTAGGCAACTAGCAAAGTGTCTAAAAGTCCACTATTGGATTTAAACACTTCCACCTTAAAATACAGAGATCAGAAGGAATTTGTACAGAAAAGCGGGTGGTTCTCACCTAACCTGGAAACTGCACTCTGCAGAATGATGTTCAGTGGTCAGATTATAGCACTCACCTCCATGACAACTGGCATTTACATATTCTTACACAAACATCAGAAGACCAAGAAGTATGTTGGCAAATCTCGTGCCATTTACCATGACCTGGTGCAGATGTTTCATCGGCTCTACCAAAAGAAAGAAAACAAGCTCAATCCATTGGAGAAAGAGATTAAATTTAACAGTCCTGATGCAGATCAGTGGTACTTCAGAATGTACTCTGTGGGAAGTCCTGACTTACTAGAAGTTGAGGCTAATAAGAGAATTCTAGAGTATAACACACTCCACCCTAGTGGGTTGAACACTGAAGTGAGGTTTACTTCTAAAGAATCATTCCATTTGTTTGCAGAGTCTTATGCTAATAGAGTGAGAGAAAAGGCTAGTAAACATGTGAATCCAATATCTAAAAATTATTAATAATATTATTATTATTATAATTTTTATCATGATTGTAAATTTTTTACTGAGCATGCGTAATTATGTTGCCTTTGGTTACGAACCTTTACCTGCGTGCGTTGCGCTCATATTATTGGTTCGTCTAGCCGAAGAGAAGTTTCGATTCGATTAAAAATTTAAGTTCTTTGGTGTCATTTGATTACTTATAGATTGCGAAACTGTCATTATTTGACTGCGATTTCACGTTGGACATGTTACTACAAGCTATTTTGCTAGTAAGTACTCTGTCGTTCCTGTACAAAGGTACAGGTTATGTAGAAAATGAAGATCTCGAGAGTACCCTTCACTACCAGAATGGTACCTTGTTCAGTGGATTCCCACTCAAACTTCCTCTCTGTTGTGACTACGGATGCAAGAGTGAGCCAATGGCATAGCTAGTTTCTGTTTCTCCTGGGTTTGGTGCTAAGTAGTAGTAGCTAACTGTTTTCTCTTTGTTTTGGGCTGTAGATCTGGCCATTTTCAAGGTATTTTATTCTGATTTCATCAGTTGTTGTAATTTGGCACGATGAACCCTAATTCGAATAGCTAGTAATTACTGTGAGCATAATAGATAGCTATAGTGCTATAGCTAATATGGATATTTCCTTCTGGGTGATAGCTAAGTTGCTACTATTATGTATTGTTATTAAATTTGAACCATTACTATAATCATATTATTATGTTTAAGTTGTAGATAAAGGCTGAGCTGTATACAAGTTCATTCGATTAACGCAGTTGCGCCAATTGGCGTCAAATAATAAGCAGCTACTTTTCCTGTTAGCAGCAGCTAGCGGAAGCTCTCCAGCAAAGGACCTTTTATTGTGGTTACGCAGCAGACATATAAGTTTATTTAGCGCTAAAATTTAGTTGTAGTGTACATAACAAATAATAGAGTAATACAAGCTAATGCTTATGGTACACGTAACAGCAATAATACTTTATATTTATGATTTTAGCTATAGAAATGGACAGTAGAAATTTTTCTTTGGATGAGGTATTGTCCCTGATGGAGCATGAGGAGGATTTGGAAATAGATGACCCTCAAGAAGTGATCTTGGGAGGCAGTGAGCCAGTGACAAGGAGTTTGACTACATGGAAGACATAGAGAACCTAGAAAACTGTAAGGTTATCTTCAATTAATTATGTATCAATGTATTACTATCTCTTGTCATGTAGATATGGATCGTGAGACATGCAACTCTGGTTATAAGTCACCTAGAAGATAGAAGATCTCCCTTAGTACCACTCATTGATGACATTGAAACTGGTACTGATATGTTCATTAATGCTATTCTAATATCACCCTTAAGCACTTCCAGGAGCTACTTACCACTCAACTGATTGGGGAGTACTGTAGTAGTAAAAGGTAGGCCTACATTTCCCAGCAAAGAAGCAGAACACCAACTCTGAAAGAAAGAGAGGAATATGTAGCCTTTAATGGGAAAGGAACCATTGCAACGACACCCAGTGGTTCTGCAATGAATGTGGAGCATGGCTATGCCACCCAGGCACTTTAAATGACTGCTTCCTCCTGTGGCATAAAAGAAGAGTTTAAGGTTTCAACCTGGATCATTTTGTATTTCATTGACATGTGCCTAGACATCTAGGCTTACACCTGACATGTACAACTCACTTTATAAATTTTAAAGCTTTTATGTATATGCCTCTTTCAAAACCAGCTTTTCTAAAAGCTACCACAAAACACCTAAAACCAGCATTCATAAAGGCCACAACTGCAAGAGTGTATTGTCCTTGAAGGCAAAAGAATGGTACCAGAGTTTCACCATTGAACACACACACACAGACACACAGTGGACATTCAGGCTCTCTCTTTCATATTCATTTGTGTCTAGCTAATATTATTATATAACTACTCTAAGGTAGCTAATAACTACTCTAGCTAAGGTAGCTAGCTAATCAGATAACTTACCCCACGTGTAACCAGCTAGCTTGGCAGTCTGGTAGGATTCCCACCTTGTGAGTTTTCATTCTCTACGAAGGTTGTTACAGCACCTCCTAGTCCTCAGGGCCAACTAGAACACCCCAACAGATGTGGAGAAGTTGTTAGAAGAGCCAACAGTCTGAACTACTATGGAGCGGTGTTGAATTTTTTCAACACTAATTTTGTTCATGCTATTATCTAAGCGGGAACTTGCCTTCTGGCCCCAGTTGTTTCTTTATCGGGTAGCCTAGAGCATCTTCATTCAATGAACTGTAGACAGCTAGAGGCAATCTTGCTCAGATCTCCCACTACAAACCTTTCTAGACGATGACTAACAAAGAACTGGACCACAAGACGTCAGGTGTTAATTAATTCCGTGTCATGTCACGCGTAAGCTTACGTACTCACATTAAAATTTAATTTAGCAGCTAATCGGTTAAGTTGGGAAGTATAATAACTAATGAGAAAGCTCATGGCAGTGGCGTAGCCAGCCTGTTTCCTGGTTGCCCGGAAACCCCCCTAGCTCTGAGAGAAGGGAGGGGCTGACACACCACAACTTTATAGAATGTGTAGATAGCTATCAAAATCTACCACGAGAAGGACCCACAAGGTAGGCCCAGTCTAGCACTAGCAGCTGTATAGCAGAATGAAGAGATTGACAGAGTATGGATTTGTTAGCAAGCCCAAGTCTAGTAGGTTAGCAAGAGAAGAAAGTGTAGAGGAAAGTGAGTCCCAAGAAGATCATCACCAGAGCCTGTTGACCAAGAAGCAGGACCAGAGTTTCCAGGCTCACCACAGCCACCACAGTTACCACAGCTGGTTAGAAATGATCTTGGTACTTACAGCAGTGCTGACATGAGGAAACTCTCTCAGTCTGACAGTGAGAGGCTTTGGGTTTTGAGAAATACCTTTAGGCCAGATGTAACATATAAATATCCAGCTAAGGATGAATATGGCAAGAAACACTCATTCCAGCATGCTTGGATTAGTCAGTTCCCTTGGTTATGTTATTCTGTGGCATCTAACGGGGGCTACTGTATTAACTGCTTTTTATTTGCAAAGCGGTTCTTGAATCTTGGCCAACTTGTGACATCTCCTATGACTAACTTCACTCGTGCCAAAGTTACTCTCAGTGAACATGATAAACAGGCATCACATAAAATGGCTAGTGAAGATGCTGTTGATTTTATTAATCGTGTTGATAAGGGTGGGCCAAGTATAGGCCAACTGATTCAAAACGAGGCTTCAGCAAGTATCATACGTAAACTTAGGTCTATCCTAAAGACAATAGTGTTTTGTGGTAACCAAATAGCTCTTAGAGGGCATCGTGAGCAAGCTGTACACGTTGAACAAGGCTCAAATCCAGGAAATTTCCGTGCTTTGTTAGATTTCCGCATTGATGCTGGTGACACAGTGCTAGCTGAGCATTTTGCAAGTGCACCACGAAATGCTCAGTACAATTCCCCGCAAATCCAAAATGATCTCATTGCTTGTGTTGGTGAATGGTTAAGAAATAAAATCCTCTTTCGTGTTAAAACAGCCAAATTCTTTTCTGTTATTGCTGATGAAGCAGTAGATTGCTCCAATAAGGAACAGCTTCCATTGGTATTGAGATATGTTGATGGTAATGTTATTAAAGAAGAATTTGTTGATTTTATACTCTGTGATACTGGTACTACTGGAAGGGTTATTGCAGCTAAGATAATTGAAGCCTTACAGGGTTATGGTCTTGATTTAAATTATCTCCGTGGTCAAGCATATGACGGTGCTGGTAACATGGCTGGTAAATACCATGGTGCTGCTGCTGTCATCCAGTCCTCTTTTCCTAAAGCAGTGTATGTTCACTGTGCTGCTCACACCCTTAACCTCTGTGTAGTAGCAGCTTGTAGCATCCAATGTGTCAAGAATATGATGAGTAACATGGTTGAAACTTGCCAGTTTTTCTCTAATTCAGCAAAGCGTGAGCTTGAATTGGAAAATAACATTAAAAGCATGAATTGTAGCAAAGCAACCAAGTTAGTAAATTTGTGTAAGACCCGTTGGGTAGCACGTATCAATGCATTTGAAGTATTTCTTGACCTGTACCCTGCTGTGGTTAAAACTTTTGAGGTGATTAGTGAGGGTAGTGCATTTGGTTGGAATGCTGACTCCTGTAAAGCAGCTGATACTCTTCTTACATACATAACACAGTTCAAGTTCATCATGGCTTTCATGGTATGCCATAAATGTTCTGGGTATATAAAAAGGCTAACAATATCACTTCAGAAGAGAGCCAATAATATTTGTCAGGCCTATGATGAAGTTAAAACTGTGGAGATGGCTATAAATGAGGTTCGTGAAGCTATTGATACTCATCATAAGGAATGGTTTGATGCTGCTGTAGCTCTGGGGAGGAAGGTTGGTGCCTCTGATCCTGAGCTGCCCAGGCGCTGCGGTCGTCAGACAGCCAGAAGCAACATACCAGGTGACACACCAGAAGTGTATTACAAGCGAAGCATTTCCATTCCATTTGTTGATGAACTACTTGGCCATTTAAAGACTCGGTTTTCTGATATCCAGCAGAAAGCTTTAAGGGGCATGACTTTAGTACCATCAATCCTAATGGATAATACCATTCCTCATTCCAGTGTAGATGAGCTAAAAGAACAGTACAGAGAAGACTTGGTGTCTAGTTCATCGTTTGAGTCTGAATTTCACTTGTGGAAGTGTAAATGGAGCTCATTTAGCCAACCATTACCAGATAGTCCTGCAAGTTCATTACTCTATGCAAATGAAAACATGTTTCCTAATATTATTATACATCACTTGTTGCAAATAGCTTGCACTATTCCAGTGACTAGCTGTGAATGTGAACGCAGTGTTAGTGTTCTTCCTCGTTTAAAGACATATCTCAGATCAAAGATGACTCAAGAGAGACTAAGTGGACTGGCCTTGATGCACATAAACTATGGTATCGAACTAGATTATGAAGCAATTATCAATATTTTTACCCAAAAGCATCCTCGTAGGATGGTATTAGGGGACATTTTGCAGGACTAATGTATTTTTACTATTAATAATTATGATGATTGTGTGTCAAAACAATTAAAGGGGCGTGGTTATGGTCGAAAGTGGGCGTGGTCAGGGCAAAAATTTTCCACGCACTCTGCACGCAATCCTATGGAAACCCCCATCTTCTTTTTCTGGCTACACCCCATGATGGGGTCAGGTGTGTATATGAATATGAAGTACTTTTTAATATTTCCAGTGCCCATATCACATGGTTACACACTAGAGAGTAAGAAATCATTGAGGGATGATTTTCTCTCTTATCCTATCCATGCTACTGTCAAGATATTCTCCAAGAGATCCTTCTACAACAATGACCAACAGATATGGGAAGTCAAGGTGAAGGATGAGTTATAGCCACAGCTAGCTAGTTACAATATTAATCAGCTGTTGTTGACAGAGAGGGAGGAAAGAACCTTGCACACATTACCGGCAGTGTGTACCAAGCATTCACTTCCCACTCTGCACCATAGAAGTAGTTATTAAATTGGTGCACTAGATAATAGCCTGTACCTACACAGACTTGATGCAGAACTTTGTTGTATATTTCTTAGATTTTTGGTAAGAGAGGACTAATTCATTCAACAGCTGTGAAGGAAACATATTTGCATTGTATCCCACAGTACCAGCAGGTAAAGTATTAATGCAGCATTATAATAGCTAGTCAGATTTCACTCAGAGATGTGTTTTGTGTCTGTGTCAATGCTAAACATTTTCCACAGGAATCGTGTACTGCCACCAATTATGTGGCTACCTCTGCTGAGAAAACCCTTTCTTCAGCTTTCAATATCACCTCCAAAACTGGAGATAACTTCATAAGGTCCGATGCTATAATGGCAACGATGATGATAATGAGTGATAAAAGAGAGTCGGTATCAGGCAGCGTGATGAGTGATGTGGATGCTGATGTAATTAGAAACGGCAAAGAGAAGGTGGATGAAGATGATACAGTGAAAGATAGCAAAACAACTGATATGGTCTGTGATGAAGAGACGGTTGAGTCAAGCAATATGAGTGGTAATGGAGAATCAAAGACCGAAGAGAAGTTTGACATACATTCTGCCTATAGTATGAAGAATTACACTGAAAAGAAAGCTGATATGATGAAAGATGAAGAAGAAATTTTTTCTCCATCCACTGTTCCGTATACACCGGTTATTATTGATCACTTGTACAAGACCATCTGTAGTATTGCCTATTCTCTTCAACCCATGCCTCCATCAATTCCTTCAACTACTCTCTATTCTTCCTCAACTGATGAAGTGAATGCTGATGACTGTTTGGACACAAAGAGGAAATTTCAGCTATCTTGTCATGGAATTAAAATTTATGATTGGAAATATGCATTATGTTCCAGCCTCTCCATTCCTGCCTCAACTCTGGCCCATGTAATTCTCATTGCTGATCATAACATTACTTCTAACAGTCTTCCATGTGGTTTTTGTCCAGCTCTGAACCGAACCTCCTTGATGAGCATCATATACAGGAGATCCTTGCCTAGTAGGAAACAATTCCTTATCACTGAAGATACAACATATTTGCACACAACAACTCTACATGTTTACAACTTCAATACTGTAACTGGCAATATTACAAGTAGACAGACAATTATTAAAACCGAGACTGCTAAAGTGGATTCTGTACCTGTCTATTGTGAGAAGGACCAGCTTGTCGATCTCAAAAATCAATGTCTAAAATTAGAAGAAGAAATTTACAACAGTACTCAGGGATGTGTTAAAACAATTCTTCATTCAAAGTTTGATACCGATGGAGTCTATACCGTCACCTATGAAGTTATAGAGATGCAGAGTATCCAGACACCCAGGTCAATTTTTGCTATTGAGTTTTCCAGACATCGTATCAACATTGGTACTACTGTAGTTGCAATCTTGAGTATTGTTATGGAAAGTTGGTCTCATTTGCTCTGT
Source organism: Diacarnus erythraeanus (assembly GCA_964016965.1). Lineage (NCBI taxonomy): Eukaryota > Metazoa > Porifera > Demospongiae > Poecilosclerida > Podospongiidae > Diacarnus > Diacarnus erythraeanus. The sequence continues at coordinate 2,239,130 of OZ024685.1, read as the reverse complement.
GCACTTGTAAGTTTGTAGATTGCCACCAGTGTTCTCCCTTAGGGAATCAGGAAGGGATTGTGGTAATTAGGTTAAAGGCAACTTCTACATCAGAGAGGCAGATTATCATAAATAATTTATTTTTTTTCAAGGCAGTATTTTTTAGTAGTGGTTAAATTACGACCTTGATTCAAGTTATATATTTTCACTATTGTGTGATCATAGCTGCATGATAAAAATTCTATTTCTATTGTCACAGTTTAATGGCCCAGAATGTATGTAGTGAAACTAACCATATTATTTACAGTATTATGGGATGGCACTTTGGCATTGTCATTTTTACCTATGGTTGAGTTTCTTTTGATTAATTTCGCAGCTCAGCTTTACTTTCTCTAACTGTGTCTCCTACGGTTTTATCAGTCTAACTATTGTGACCTTCTTTCTCCTTCAATACATCATAAGGTGCTTCCTCACAGCCAGAAGGAAGGATAACCTCCTAAAGAATGAAATTGGTAAGTGTTTATAGTAAATAGGTATATATAGCTATAGAGAGTGTGTAGTCTCATTCCTTCAAAATAAGATCTTATAGCAAATCTAAAGAATGAATGTTGATTAAACAAGACCTATTCTATAGGACTTTTTCAAAAAATTACCTGCTAACTATACTAGGTTATGTAGTAGCTAGAATATTAGTAGACAGATCCACTGAATGTACTTACTTACCTTGTCAATTATGGAATTAGAACCACAGAACCACATATACATATATTCCTGAAAAAAAGCATCACAGAAACCCCTCATCCTTGTACTCAGATCATCTGAGTACAAGGATAGACCCTATAAGTTAACCAATAATTTCTCACCCCTCTCTTACTTCTACAGCTGCACATCTTGCACTGAAAAAGAAGTGTACTAAGCTTTGTAGTGAAAAAGAACAGATTCACCAAGCACTTGATCTTGTGTTAAGGAAGAATGATATCCATTACAAGCTGGCATGTCAATATTTCAATGCTAAATTGAAAGCTACTGTACAAATTAAGAATCTATCAGGTTAGTAACACCTTATACACTAAAATAGAGGCAGATATATTACCAAGTTGTAGCTAACAGTATACAATGGTCTACTATAATAGCTATATACAAAGGTAAGTGGGTACATGTCTGGCCTGAGCTATATAATGTGCATTAAAAATATTGCTTGAGTTTCATGGCGTAATAAAAAATGTGTCAGTCAATAATTAATCACTGCTCAGTTATCATAGTCCAAGTCAGTTACTGACAATAGTGTTATGTGCCTTGAGAAGTAACCTGTAAATCACGCACACATTTCAGGGCATGTTTTTTGCCATGTACGAATCAAGTAAGAGATTATAGAACTGGAGGTTTTGTGTCCCTTTTAACTCCTAGCACTGACAAGTACGTGCATAATGTAGAAATGTGCATTGTTTTATTCATGCAGCCGAAAACAAAGAATTGGAAGAGATGATCATTTCTCTTAGAATGCAAGTTGCAAATGAAAAGTTTCTCAACCAGATCCTGAAGCAGTTTAATGCTGAGATAGTTGCAAAGATTGATGGCTATGAAGTAGTAAAGGAGCAGATTCTAGACAAACTCAGTGAAGCAAAGGAAATGTTGCACGTTGTAGAAGAGCAGGAACAGATTCAATGGGAGTGCAATGGAGATTTGAGAGAATTCAGTGAAACAACGGCACAAGAGAAACAGACTCAAAGAGAACTCAGTGAAGTGCAAGCACCACAAAAGGAGCAGGTCAAAAGAGAACTTGGCAAAGTGCAGGCACATTTCTTAAGAGAACTCTGCAGATTAGAGGATCTAAAAGGACAAGTCCAAAGTGAATTCTGTGAACTTGCGGAGCAGAAACAGCAGTTGAAAAAAGAATCGTACGAGGTAGAGAAGCAAAAGGAACAGATCAAAAGAGAACACAGCAAAGTGGAGGAAGAGAAGAACCATCTTTTAAGAGAACTTGAGGGATTAGAGAATCTGAAGGAGAAACTCCAAAGAGAATCTACTGTAGTGAAAGAAAGGAAAGAGGAAATCGAAAGAGAGAGAAGTGGAATGGATTGCCAAAAAGAACAGAATGGAAGAAGATCCAGGGAAGCTAAGGGACTAGAAGGAGTAGAAGAGTGGAGGGAACTAATGCATAATGAGATGAATAGTGTGTTGGAGGAGCAAACTCAACTGTTCCTTAGTGAAATCAAGGAGCTGAAAGAGCAAATGAGAAGAGAATTGAGCAAGTTGGAGAAACAGCAAGATGAAATCAAGAGTGAGATCCTGACAGAGAGGGAGTGTAGTGAAGTTGAAGACCAGAAAGAAGGAATCAGAAAAGAAGTGGAAGAGTACACCATTCGGCTCAGAAGGGAATTAGAGGATGAGATGAAGAGATATAGGCAAATGGAAGTCCAGGTTAACAGAAAGTTGAGTAAATTGGAAGAAGAAGGAGTGCAGGTTAGAAATGAGTTGGAAGAAGTTCAGAATTTTCAGGAGCAAATCAGGAGAGAACTTTTTGGAAATATAGTAGAGAAGACAGTTCAAGTCAGAAAAGAACTTGATGAAATGCAGAAACTGAAAAAAGACCTTGCAATAGATTTTAGTGAAATTGATGGGCAAAAGAAAGAGATCAGCAGAGAACTTGATGAAATTCAGACACTGAAGGAGCAGACTAGAAGAGAATTAGGTGAAGCAAAAGAAGAGAGAATGCGAGCTAGAAGGGACTATAGTGAAGAGAAAGAAGATCTAAGAAGAGAATGTAGAAAGATGAAAATAGAATGCCAAGAATGCAGCAAGAGAAAGGGAGTTGCTGAAGTAGAAAATCAGAAGGAGCAAATTATTAGAGAATTCAGCAAAGTGGAGGAGGACAAGAAAGAGCTGACTATTAACGAACAACAGGATAATGCAACAACAGAAGAAGAAATTGTCAGAAGTGAAGAATTGGACACAAAAACTTCCTTCAAAGTAAGCACTAATTCTTAAAAGCAGCCTCATTTTTGTTGTTTATGGGAGAATGTTATTATTCCATGCAATTCCAGACAATTGTTGAGATTGTCAATTCAGGATGAATGTAGCTAAAGAGAATATTATTATTTTTAGGCTGATAGGGTATCAAAGGGGAAAATAATTAAAGTGTCATCATGTCATCCATTCAAACAGGACATTGAAGAGAAACTAAAAGAAGTTCAACAGGACACTGATCAACTTAAGCATGCTAATGAAATCCTTGAGAAAGAGCTAAGAAAAGTAAATCAGAGTCTGTCACTCACAGGACACAACCCGATTGCTAATGAGAAGTACACACACCAGTAAGTAAGATTATAATTATTGTGCCAATGATAATATGAATAAAGGTCAAAGATTATATAATGTATTTTTCTGGTACCGGAGGAAAGCTATTTATGGCATGATAAAAATTAATATTTACATAGCTACCAATTGTGAAGCCTACATCAGACATGTGAATAATTCTATTTTTCTCTTTTCAGAATGCAAAACCAGAAATGCTACCTTCCTTCAAACCAATTGCCTCCTCATTTGTCTGGTAGCTCTAGTAGTGGTGGAAGCCATAAGAATACAGCTCCTCCAAACCATGACATTGTCATTCCTGAATTCAATTTTCATCCAGATGCTTATAGAGTGAGTTACTAATAGCTAAAAATGAATATAGTAGGTTCATCATGCTCGCATAATAATGTGACTGCCTAGAATCAGTAAACATGTTAATAAGGATGAATTGCTGCTTTACAACTTCCTATAACACATATTTTATATTTTATAAGTAAGAGAAAGTTAACACATGAAAAGAGAGAGAGAGGGAGAGTCTTGAACTATCTCAATGCATTCTCCCAAGTCATGTGATAAGCTCTATGTTATTGGCTTGCAGTACTCTGATCACAAGTATCATAAAATGATGGATCGCTTTAAGAGTTCGTAAGTAATCTATTCCTCTGCATAAATAGTTGTAACTAGCAGCAACACACTATACATTCATTTACTTCTTCTCTGTAGATTTGATTACTTGGCTAAAATACTATCACATAACGCAACTCCTACTAATCCACTGTCAAATCCCAGAGATCCCAAGCAAGGCAAACAGCTCCGGTTACATCTCCAGACAGCTGTGCTTCTTCCTCAGCAGGACACACCACCTTGTTTTCATCCTCAAATGTTGACACCTCGTCTTCAGCAGAGAAAACTTCACTTCCACCCTCAAAGAGGCACACCTTATCCTCAACAAAAGGTACCTTCTCAGTTAAAGGTATCTCATCCTCAACAGAGCAAAAACCTTCCAATCCATCCCCCTATTTCTTCACAAAGCTGTCCTCAGAAACCTGTATCTCGCTCTCAGCAAAGCAAAAATACTCCACCGACTTCTTCCTCTAGATTTCTTCATCAGAAAAATTTTTTATCTCATACAGCTCAGCAGAACAAAAAATCTAATTCTCCACCCAGCTCACCACCTCAGTTCCTTCCTCTGAAAGTTTTATCTCGGCTTCAACAGCTTGAAAAACTTGATTCACTTCCTCAGCAGAGCAAAAGAGCTCAAAGACATCTTCTTATACACAGACCTGACGATTCTCCACCAAGCTCACCACCTAGGTTCCTTCCTCTGAAAGTATTATCTCGGCTTCAGCAGCTCAAAGAACTTGATTCACATCCTCATAAGAGTACACCACCTCAATTTGTTCAAGGCACATCTCATCCTAAGCAGTTTCATTCTCAAAGAGACCCAACCACATTTAATCTCCATCATCAGCAGACTACACTTCCACTTCAACAGATTCAACAGAAGACATTGCAGCCTACACACCAGGAATCTCCTGCTTCAGCTAATGAAGAACACAAATTGAGCCCTACTCATAAAGATGATGCTATCTCCAATGACACTAGTGGCTTAGATGACCTCTTCCACAGTGGAAATAAAGAACAAGTGAGAGTACAAGTTTCATACAAAACCATCCAGGCTGATTACAATGATGACGTAAGGATCTAGCTAATAGTAATATTCTAGGGATAGATAGCTAATAGTGTATTTGAGGCCACTGTAGCAATAATATCTTTCAGTATACTCAATGTGCTACTTAACATACTTCTAAACTTGTCTTTTTACTTCTCCCCTCTCTTCCCCCTTCCCTCCCCTCTTTCTCCCCTTTTTTTCTATATGCTTTGCCACATACTCTCAACACTCTGCACATCAAATCTACTTTATGCACAACACTACACATCACACACATTCTCCACTTATTATCTGCCAATGGTACCTTCCCCTTACTTTCAATTTTATTATTGAACATTTCTTGTATGCCATTGATACTCAGTATACCACTCCCACTATCCCAACAGCTAATAATATTATTATTATTAATCCTCATCTCAGTCATGTTCTTGGAAAGAAGAAAGTTATCAAGCAAAGATCAACTGCAGTTCACCATCAGGTCACACAGACAGTGTCTCCTCTTACAAGATCATCAAAGGACTATGGTTTATTATATGGGACAGATTTAGTTTGAACATAAAACTTATTTTTTAATATTAATATGAAAAACTACAGTGAATATTTGGCAACTTCCTTTAGAATTAGAAGCCAATAGTCGATGAATGAAAAACAGACTGTCTGGAAGTGGCAGTGTGAATATATACTGTATCATGCACGAGTAAATAAATAACATTCCAAGCACAAAACTACAATAACAAAACCGATTACAAACAATGAAAGACATCAGAGTATATCTGGTTAACATGCTAGGTAAACATATAATCAAGATCTCTGTGATACACAATGAGGTGTAAGAAGAGGAAAAACCATGTGATTGGTGTAAATGTGATGGGTGGGAATAAATGTCTTTGTAATAGTAAGGTCCCCTTATTCATAGCAAGCTACTTCTAGTCTTCACAAAATTTCATCATGTGTCTGAGAAAGTGGGTACCTCAAACATATCTCCACTTCAGTTTTATGCAAGGTTACATTATTAGAGGGCTGAGTGCAGAAAATTTTAAGCCACCCAACAAAATGACAACCATCTGAGCATCACTTATCTACTCTGACAAGTGTCACTAGCTCTTATATTGATTTGGTATAAGTGTCTCCATTGTAATTATCCTCATAATGGTGAATCTCTGAACATTTTTAGTCTATAGTTATTATAATTTATACCTCAACTTAGTTTAACAAAGCCCTGGGACATTCACAGGAAGTAACCGCCCAAAACCACACCCTTTTCACTTCTGGGATAGGCACAAATACCATAGAAAATCTTGAGCTCTTTTATTATAGAGGCTGCCCTTAATTCAGAGGTAATAAAGGTGTATTAGTATACAGTGAAGTGATATAAGCCTCACTTATCCCATCTCCAAAACTAGCTGGTGATAACTATAAAACTTATATAATGCTTTTGCTATAAAAATCAATAATAATAGAAAAATAATATTATAGTCTGAAGGGACTTCTGCTCTCTGTACAGACCTTTTCCTCATTGTTAGTTTTGTATTCCATAAGTAGTAGGCTGCTTGTCTACCTTCAATCTGTGGTACTTGGGTCTAAACATCAACACCAGTGTCCTACAAGTTATTATAGCCAATATGAAGTTATGTTATTATAGTTATATAGCTGATCAATGATAATAATCAAGATGTCCTCTCCTTTTCTAGTCTCCATGTTATAACTGATTATGGGCATCATTCTGATTTCCTGATTGCTCTTATGAGTTATTCTATCAATAAAGAAGTGTGTCTAAACTAAGCTGACCCCGCCCACACCACACACCCCACACACCCCTCACATAATAATCAGTACTGCTAATATACCTAATAAATAGAATCAATTAATTAATGGGGACATATTATTTTGTGGAATAAAAAAATGAGAGACTTTGAATGATATTAGGATAGTGCCACTCAAAAAGAAGGCTTTATTCAATCTTCATGAGGTGTATTCTATAAGGTTATAGTGTTTACGTTGCCAATGTGGACATTCCTGTAAGAACCCATGTCATGACTTTAGCTCTTGTGGGATGGGAGTCAGAGAACACATTACAGAGGCCAATAATCTGGAATAGAAATAGATAGTATACATAACACTGGTTATTCATAGTCAATTTTAAGCTGGCTATAATACACTATAGGCTACAGTGTTACTGGCAACATCAAAATTCTATTGATCTTTGTTTCCAGATATGAATTCTTTTTTGTACAAAATGTTGCTTGTAGTGAGCAACAATGTAGCCAAATGTATGGTGGCCTTTAGACTCACAGAAAATATAAGATTTGCTACATTAGTGGTGAATGCCAATACTCCAGTACTGGTGCCTGCATGTATGCATAAAAATAATGTTGGTTCTGTCTTCATATTATAATAATATTTATAATTAATATGCATGTACAATGACTATATAGCTAGTTAATTATTTAACCCCTAGGTTTTTTTCAGGAAGCAGAATAAATGAATTAGTCTTAATAACTGAAGTGCTTGTAAGCAAGTTACTATGAAATATTCAGTGTTAGTATGGACATGAGTTGCTATGTTCAGGTTTCTAGTAAAACAAAAACAGGCTAGCTGTACTTTCTTCTATCTATTTAGCCATTTCAGATAAAGGTTCTTTTGCCTCGAAGATCCCCATTTAGGCACTCCCCCTCAAACTATGGGACTCACATTCACATTCCCAACCCCCAAATCTATAGTAATATATTAGAAGAGGTGGGAGGAAGGGGTGGGGCTTCATAGATAATATGGAGCTTTAATAGCGAAAATAATAATAAATTCATGCACTTGCTTTCAGAGACAGGATAAGTGGACTCCACGATGGCCTCGTAGAATATTGGGAAAGTAGAAAGAGAAAATATGTTGACTAGTGCAAAGCTAAAAAAGTAGTTGATTGGATTCTGAACTGCAAAACCAAATATAGAGAAAGAAAACCAGAGAGAGAGAGAAAACCATAGAGAGAGAGCAGTGCATGGGACCAGCATCAGGAAGAGGATAATCTTGAATTTACGTTGAAATCTATAATAATAATAATAATAATAATAATAATAATAATAATAATAATAATAATAATAATAATAATAATAATAATAATAATAATAATAATAATAATAATAATAATAATAATAATAATAATAAATAAATAAATAATAATAATAATAATAATATCAATGATAATAGTATTGGTCAACATTGAAAGGTAACACAAAGGTCAAAGTGTAATGCCTAAGGAGTTGAGAGGACCTCGAATAATATAATAGTGCAACAAGCGGAGAATCATGACAATCTGCACTATTGATGTCCATGCCAGGGATGTAGTGGCCAAGATGATTTACTCAGAAAGTGGACAATGCACAGGCTTTCCTTATACCTTTTTAGTATGGTATTCATAGTTTGGGAGACCATGCCATAGGTATGATCCATCTAGTTTATGAAGGTGTGGTCTTCATACTCATGATAATGAACAAACATTATTTTTAACTTGCAGTATCCCATCATGGCTGTACCATATCCCCTCATGTCATGGCCATACCATACCCCCCATGGCTGTACCATACTTCCTTATGGCTATCATATCCCCTCATGGCTGTACCATAACCTTGAATACCAGCTACTAAAAGAGCAAACTATGAGATTTTATAACCAGTGTTTAAAACTTTTAAATTTAACTGCTACTGTAATGGTATCATATTGGATACTGCTTTGACATGTGTATCATAATTATACCCATATCATACCATTGGAAGCATGTTAGCTAGTAGTGAAATACTATATCACTTATTAACATCATACTTCAGTTTTTGCTGTATCCAGAACTCTGGTGAGTGAGTTAGAGCCTATTATTATTATAGCTTCACTATTACAGCCACTATATATTACTTAGAAATAGTTACCTGTCAGCAAGGAAGCCGATAATCTGTCCCAGTATAGTCCCAGCTATGAGTGAGATTGCTCCTAACCAAGCCACACTATAGAAGAACTCATCAACTGAATGAACCACAACATAGTTATTGAATCCAGAGCTCTTGTTCAGTATAATACCAATCACAGATGAAAATCCACTAGTAATAAAGACAAATTTAAAATAAATGGTTGAATAATGAGATCAGATTTAATTTGCCAAATGAGATACTATATAACTACAAAGACAAGTAGTTTATTTTGTTTGTTTGTTTGTTTGTTTTATTATCAGTAGTAATAATAGTAGTTAAGTAGTAGTAGGTATATTTATTACCTTAAGTATGGTCATGAGGTAAGTTCAGTGTCATCTTGCATTTTTTTACTATATAGCTATGTTATATTGCTATGGACCAACCCTTGCTTAGAGGCTATCTTTTCTTAGAGACTAAGATAACCAGATAGAGGTTGTCTTATTTCAGAGGAGAGGTTCTACTGTATACATTTAGCCCAAAAACTTGGTATATATTACTCACTTTTAGCTAAATACTTACAACACAGTTCCAAGAAGAATTCCCCCAGCAAGGGCAACAAAGATAAAGTCTATATTTAGTGAGAGTTTCTTGAAAGCTGTCCAAAAATCAGTCCTTTCCTCTTTTGCTGAAGGAGAGGGGGGAGTTGGTGGACCAGGAGGGAAATAGATTGTTGCCAATATTGCAATAAATAAAGCTAATTCAGCCTGGATATACAGCATTGTCCTGATTCCATACTGCTCTGTCAGGAATGTGATGAACAAAAATCCAAACCCAGACCCAAATCCTTGAGCATTGGTAGTGAAAGCAGTTGCAAAGCTTCTCTGATTAGCTGGAAACCAGATAGCACTGACCTTGGAGGGCAGGATCATAATCGGCAATCCAACCACACCTATTATGATATGACCGAGGTGCATGATCCAGATCCAATTTTTTGCATTTGGTATAAATGGAACAAAAACTCGTATGCCACATCCCACTGCAAATATCCACGTTGAACTTATTCCAGTTACACGTAGGCCATATCGATTTAAGAACCACATAAAGGGAATGGTAAGGATGATAAAGACAATAGGAGCATATGCTAAGAACAAGAAAGATACACACAATTATATACCTGAAGTAAAGTCATGTACTTCAACTATCCTCTTATATTACCATATGAACTGATAATAATAACAAACCACCATTATCTAGTGACATACTGTAGTTCCCCTTACCACAATCACATAGTAACAATAATTATTATTATAGCTAACTAACCATAAATGTACTTCCTCTTTCTTAATCTCACCAGAACAGCTACCCATTGTGATGATTTACTTACTAGGAAGAAGTGTAAGTTCTGCATCAGTAAGTCCATAGGCGTCCTTTGCCTGTTGTGTGATCGGTCCAAATGTCAGCCAAGCAATATTCTGGAGCGCTGCTAGCATGGAAGTAACAACAAGCACGTAGAAACGTCCTTTGTAGGCTTTGTATTGTATCGGCCGTGGTTGTAGTCCTTGATAGGGTGGACTTGGAACCTCCACCCTTTGATAAGGTGGACTAGAAACCTCCACACCCCTAGGAAACTTCTCAGCGGCATTCATTACTCCATATTATTTATAACAGTCGGACGATCAACATGTAACGTCAATCTATTTTTAGTAGCTGCATTAAACCACCACCCGCGCCTAATGGTGCCCCCCTAGAGGTTAATTTTGTGCCCCCCAATCCAATCATTTGAGTCATTACTATTACATAACTAGCACACTAAAAAAATAGCCCTTCTGAGCTAGAACAGTAACTATAATAAATGATCTCTGCTACAGGTTACAAAGTCATTGGGGGAAGAAATGGTTGACAGTCATGAATCCTGAGGGGAAGGCCTCAGAGATTTTTTTTAGACAGTTAATAATGGCAGATGATGATTGTACATTTTGCTTTGTGACAAACCACACAACATTGGGTGGGGGGCTACTGCTCTCCATATTTAAGGGTGTAGCAAGCAAAATTGTGGTCTTGGAGCCAAGGCTGTGATAGTGCTGCATGATAATAGTGTCAGCAATGAAAGAGACCCTGTCTTGTCCTTATATAGTATGGCTTGGCTTTCAAAGTGGTGAGGCCATGGCCCTGCCTATGCCATACTATTCTGTGATATATACATAATAGCTAATTATTGTGGGGATATTAGTGCCATGTTATGGGCCTTTTGACATGATCAAAGAAGAGTTATCTGTGTTAGCTACTTGTGCTAACTTAAATATTCACAAGTTTGTTGTACTTACACTGACCTGAGGTGGAACCAAACAAGAATCTGTAGCTATTATTATAGCTAGCTAGCTTGGAGATATGCTAGTCCATACTACAGTGCAGATACTCAGTAAAGATTCATTCCTGGGAAAGTTTCCTGACAGGTTGAGCATCTCAGGGTGTCTGAAGTAGCAATGTCTGAATGAAATGTCACCATCTTAACTGGTGTGGCTTCTGAATATTAGTCTCATTCTGGTAACCATAATGATAGAGGCTTCTCTGTTTTTAGAGTCTCTAACCTCTCAAAAGAGTGGACACATTAATAATTAGATAACACTCTGTTAGTTAAAGTATCTTGTTACCATAGTTACAAATATAATAACCATAGCACTCCACCTGTCTGACACTTGGACCAATCACACAACAAAATATACATAGCTAATAATGGGGTGCTGCCAACTGTCTGCAGTTCAGCTAATTAGCTAACTGCCTCAGTTAATAATATTGATTAATGATCAGCTTATAATAGAAGCTTATACCCTCAATATGCCAGTTATGCTTCTAGCTATATACACCATGGTGACTGTTGCACACCACCAGGGGAACATTATTGGTGGTGGTGGTTGGTGGGACAGTAGAGTACTGTTCACACTTACAAGGTTGAGGACTGTCAGGTATTCATGATCAGTTACTAATTAACAGTCAGTGATATCCATTAGCTAGCAGTTAGCATTATTTATGAATTTCTTCCACAGTGGATTAATGAACATCCTTTTGTTAACTTGGAGAAAAAATTAGTGAGAATATGAGGGTGAGGGTTGGGGGTAGAGCTAGGGAAAGAGCTAGGGAAAAGAGGGTGGTTCACAGAATTTGGTACGGAATCTTCCATTTTATAACCACTAGAAAGTTATGTACATGTGTGTGTGAGCGCGCACCGCCCCCGCGTTCTCACTGGGCTCACGTGCCATTATGATAGTGCAAGAAAAAAAATGGCAGTTGAGTGTACCTTGTTCGAGTTGTTGATGACAAGACCTCTAAGATCCAGTAGATAACACACTAATCGTAACTTATATTACATCAGCTATTGTTAGGTCTTGCGACGTGTTAAAAGAAACAGGTCTTGTTTTCTTCTCTCGTTCCACAGCACTTCATCAAGTAAGCAGCAATTTTGCAAATCTGGCTAGCTGTAAATACTATAAAATATTTTACCCCCCAAAAGCACCCAAAAAGCACTCAAAGCCAGTAGTTTTTGTGAGGATCTGTGAGCTGTGGTATAGTGCAATGTGTTAATGGATCCTGAGCACATCCAGTGGATCAGAAAACACAACGAAAAAGTCCAGCTGGAAAGGGCAATGGAAAGGAAGCCAGAATGGAAAAATGAACCGTAAGAAACATTAGATGTGGGAGAAGCTATAGTAACCTTGGTGTCAGAAACATGGTTTTGTTAGTGTCACTATTAGTAGTCACTCTAAGGGAGCTGGTAATACTGTGTCACATCTTGAGGTATGCAAGCTCATACCTTTCCACTCTATCAAATATGAATGCAATGTAGTTATTCCTCTTTCAAGAATGCTTGCATGACAATGTGTGTATTGAAGTTTCCTGTAGGTGTGAGTTAGAAAGAGAGCAGAGAATGAGAGTGTCATTGTACTGTAAATGTTTCCTATTGGCTCTGTGACCTACTCCTGTGATAACCAATGTTCACAGAGTTCCCACCTACCTAATACCTTCAACAGTTCTCTACCTTTTCCCTAATATTTCTTTCATGTGTCACCACCTCACACAGAAAAAAGCTTCGTTTGGAAGTGAAAAAGTCACACCTGTATTTCCATTCTGAACTACTGTCCCCCTTAATATGCCACTATGTAACTTCCACTGCTGTTTTAACCAGCTAGGGGTTTGATGCTGCTTGCCTGGTTGTGTTTACAGGTGTTGTATGTCTGTGGAGTAACTGTGTTTAACTTAGGTGGGAAGAGTGTGCACACTTTTTTAGCATGTTTGTTGTGTGATCTGTTGCTATCAGATTAGCCACTAGCACTCTGTCTGGCAGCTAGAGTACATTTTCTGATCAATTTATGTCAAATTTACTTAACTTTCGGACATCTTTGATGTGTGTGATCCTGTAGCTGCTGGTAATGCTAGCTAAACTCCAGTTCTCCTGGCAGGATTCTACTTGTCCCTTCAAAATGTTGGTGTTGGGAGGTCCTAACACCCGTAATTCGTGTGGAAATAATGATCAGTTTTGTATGTGCAGTGAGTACAAACAGTAAACAGAAGCCCCTAGCTTCTGTTGAAGAAGTGTGGAGATGAAATGGGAAGTAGAGGTAGTGCTGTGGGTATGATAGTCATATTAACCTATTCATAATCTGGACTTTATGGTTTGGAAGGTCACTGGTGTTGACTATAGAGTTGATAAAGTGAGTCAACTCTTGATGGTAAAGTGAATATCTACCAAATAATATGTTGTGTTTTGAATGTTTTTTTTAAGTTAGTAACTCTCTCCATTAGGAGGAAAACCTTTCTATTTCAGTTATAACAATAAAATTGGTTTTGTAGTGACTCCCTGCCTACACTCACTGAATAAAATGGCAAGGTTGACAGCTGTATATAGAGGTTACATAGCCCTTCTTTATTATCTGACTGACTGGTTTAGTGTGGGAGGATGGTAGAGGGAAGGTTGACAGCTGTAGCCCTTCTTTGTTGTCTGACTGACTCTCTGGTATAGTGTAGGAGGATGGTAGAGGGAAGGTTGACAGCTGTAACCCTTCTTTATTGTCTGACTGACTCTCTGGTATAGTGTAGGAGGATGATAGGAAGATATAGAGGAAATGTTGACAGCTGTAGAGGTTACACAGTCCTTTATATTATGGAGAGAAGGTAGACACAGCTGTAGATGTTACATTGGCTAAAAGCACTATATGAACAAAGATTGGAACTAGAGTTTTTTTTTTTTTTTTTTAATCTACCCAAGTTGTTAGTATGTATTTAATATTTCAATACATCCTCTGTGGTGTTACAAAGATGGCCAGTTGCCATGTGTAGCTGCTCTTAAGAATGTATTAAGACATTGTTAATACACTATTGTCTGTGTCCATTGACAGAGAAGCAAGAGGATGGTTTCATTAAAAGTATGACTGATTACTAATTTCACGATTAGCATGGAATGTTACATTGTAAGTCTTAGTGGTGTGTAGACACTATTATTCTGCTTGACTAATATACATCCTGTGTGTATTCAGTGGTAAGCTAGTCTATAGACAACCACCATCCTTCCATTGACACACCTAAAGGTTAAAGTTTGTCTGTACTTTCCTGTATAAATATGAGCTTTCAGTGGAATCTACACTGGTAGGAAGTTTGTGTGTGATAGTCACTGTTTGTACTGTATTTCTGTCTATTCTCTTCATTGAGAGGTATCTTCCTCCGTGAATTGTAAGGGTAAGATTTGTGCAGACATTATATTGGTTTTCACTATAGCCATACCTGTGCCACTAGACCTGTGTCACTAGACCTGTGCCACTAGACCTGTGCTACTAGACCTGTGCCACTAGACTTGACCTGTACCACTAGACTTGACATGTATCACTAGAAATGTTCCACTAGACTTGACTTGTGGCACTAGACCTGTGCCACTAGACCTGTGCTACTAGACCTGTGCCACTAGACTTGACCTGTACCACTAGACCTGTGCCACTAGACCTGTGCCACTAGACCTGTACCACTAGACTTGACCTGTATCACTAGACATGTCCCACTAGACTTGACTTGTGGCACTAGACCTGTGCCACTAGACCTGTGCCATTAGACCTGCGCCACTCACTAGACCTGTGCTACTAGACTTGACCTGTATCACTAGACCTGTGCCACTAGACTTGACCTGTATCACTAGACATGTCCCACTAGACTTGACCTGTATCACTAGACATGTCCCACTAGACTTGACTTGTGGCACTAGACCTGTGCCACTAGACTTGTACCACTAGACCTGTGCCACTAGACCTGTGTCACTAGACCTGTGCCACTAGACCTATGTCACTAGACCTGTGTCACTAGACCTGTGCCACTAGACCTGTGCCACTAGACCTATGGTACTAGACCTGTGTCACTAGACCTGTGCCACTAGACCTGTACCACTAGACCTGTGCCACTAGACTTGACCTGTACCACTAGACTTGACCTGTATCACTAGACATGTACCACTAGACTTGACTTGTGGCACTAGACCTGTGCCACTAGACCTGTACCACTAGACCTGTGCCACTAGACCTGTGCCACTCACTAGACTTGTGCCACTAGACCTGTGCCACTCACTAGACTTGTGCCACTAGACCTGTACCACTTGACACAATGTTATGTAAATCTCAAAATGATCTAGTACGAAACAGGAATGATGTTTATAATTCCTAGATCATTGATAGCCTGCTAAATGCTCAAGTTTTGAGAGAAAATATCCTCCTTGAGGCCACTCTGAGTTGGCTTCAACTGGTAGTTAATATATTACTACTTTGCCTCTTATGGTGAAAAAGCAGCCATTATTTATGGGCTAGGTCCTCAAGTGTTATGAAGCCAAGGTTAGTTGCCATGACAGTGTCATATAGTATCCACATTCAGTGTTCTAGAACCTTCCTGTATAGGTTCTATCTGGGCTGATAGGTCATGTTTTAGTCACATGAGAGCTGTTAATTACATAACTAAAGTCATGTGACTTAAAAATAATCATGTGATGTATAGGACTATTCAATGACTATATCATGTGATCCATGAAGCAAGTCACATGATCTTTATGTGAGTTGACATAAATTTTATGCACAGTTGGTGGGAGGTTATTTCATCATTCTGTTATACTTTTCACTGATCTGCAGCCCTTTTGTAGTCACCCGGTCCTGTGCAAGTGGGTCATTTATATGTCTGAGTCCTGGTTCACTTAGAGATACTCCATTTTATAATGATCTAGCTATACAACTTTTGAATGTACTACTGCGTCCTGGGATGGCTGGGATTAATGCTCTGAGAGGCACTTTGTATAAGTGACCTGAAGGGTGTCTAGCTATCTCTGTCCCGAGGGTGACTATACAGGCACCATTGAGCCACTTAAAAGCATGCTACCTCTAAGCTACATCAGCATTCTCTTCTGAGAAGTGAACACTGATGTATTGTGACATTGATAATGTTGGCCGAGTGGTTAAGTGTAACAGCCGAAACATGGTCCCTGGAACCAACATAAGTGAGACCCTCATGAGCACTAATATTATTCTTAATGGGTAGAAACAGTGTTCCATTCTGCTAGCAAATTGACAATGAATATCATTAATATTCTTGTACTATTCAGAGTAGTTGGATAACTGAAGAGTGGGTTCCACTCTATTTAATGATAGTGCAATAAGTGGGGGAACCCTACCCTAATCTCCATCATGACCCTATAAATGTTGGATGTGTAATCAGCACTCTGGCCAAGGCAATAGCTCATTGCACTGTATAGTCCTCACAATAAGTGTCCAGATTTGCCCTTAGCTCCGTCTATAGTACATTTTGTGGGATAGTTTGAGTCCACATGCAAGTCTTGAGGTCACCTGGATTTTGTAAGGAGAAGATATTTGAGATAAGGCCCTTCATTGAGACAAGATCACAGAATTCTACCTTCTACTGTAAGTACGGCACAAATTCTTTCTCATATTTGAGGGAAACTATTTGGGAGGTCAAAAGACAATCTTGTATTCACAACAACCACGAAATGTTGTATAATTATTATAGTGATATCATCCCTGAAACCAGGACACTTCTGTATGTAGTGGAGCCCTTCTATTCCAACCCCTTGACATGAGGACACCTCTCTATTAAAAGGTCTCCCTGAAATGAGGACACCTCTACGTGCAGTGGAACCACTCTATTCCAACCCCCTAAAATGAGGACCCCTCTGTATATAGTGGAAATTCCAACCCCTTGACATGAGGATACACCTCTGTATGATGAAACCCCTCTATTAAAGCCTCCCCCCCCCCCCCCCCCCCCCCCCCAATGAGGACACTGCTTAAGTGCACTGATTAAATGTCACCATGGTGGAGGTTCCACTGTGTACTTTGGGAAGTCTGGCACTTGCTTGGGGTAGTCATAGCTTTAGTCTTACTAGTTATCTTTTGATCGTGGAGGTTGTGTAAACTGTTATTTTGAGAATCTTAAACTTGTGTTGCTGTAATTTATAGTGCACACTGCACAAGCCTCCTTTGTATATACACTGTACTCAGCCTCCATGTCTTGGTCCATGTATACTGTACCTCACTCTACCTCCATGTATACTGTGCCTCACTCTACCTCCATGTGTACTGTACCTCACTCTGCCTCCATGTACTGTACCTCACTCTACCTCCATGCACTGTACCTCACTCTACCTCCATGTATACTGTACCTCACTCTACCTCTATGTGTACTGTACCTCACTCTACTTCCATGTATACTGTACCTCACTCTGCCTCCATGTATATTGTACCTCACTCTGCCTCCATGTATACTGTACCTCACTCTACCTCCATATACTGTACCTCACTCTACCTCCATGTATACTGTACCTCACTCTGCCTCCATGTAATCTGTGCTGTGTCATGTGGGAGAAGTGTGACCCTGGTGACCCACTAGGGAGGGGCTGTCATGTGGAAGGAGTGTAACTCCTTTACTTTTTTCACTGACGTAAGGAGGGGTATGTACTCATTGACAGAGAGTTATTCTATCAATTAGAGGTAGGAGAAAGAGACCTCATCTTTTCACCTCTGTGAAATGTCCTCTTCTAATCTTTAGACTAGATAAGGAGCCTTGTCTTTCTGTGTGGGCACAGCAGAAGCTTATTCAGTTTCAACTTTGCCTTTAGACAAGTGTATGATAGGAGAAATTACTCTATTTCTCTTCCTCACTCCTTCTCTCTCCACACCCCCTCTCCATTACTAATTTATCCTCCCCTCTTCCACTTATAGCTAACCCCTCCTCCATGTTAATTGCCGTTTGATCTCTCCCCCTTATAGCTCCTTCCCTCATAAAGATAGCCACTGATCTCTCACCCTATAACCAACACCTCTCCATAACCAACCCCTCCCCTCACAGAGATAGCCACTGATCTCCCTCCCTATAACCAACCCCTCCCCTCACAGAGATAGCCACTGATCTCCCACCCTATAACCAACCTCTCCCCTCACAGAGATAGCCACTGATCTCCCACCCTATAACCAACCCCTTCCCTCACAGAGATAGCCACTGATGCCATCCCACCTTGATAACCAAGTTTGATTTCTCAAAACTTTGTTAAGTCTCCAGCTATACTGGAGATGGCTAAACAATTACTCCACCTTGATGGTCAAAAACCATATGATTTCCTCCCAACCTCTCCCCCCATGACTATGATTAACTAACAGACTGAACACTAACTTCCTGGCTTTAGAATAGTCTACTAGTTGTGATTGTAACTCCAAGGGTTACTTTATTTCTGGAGGATATCATTCCAGTTATTGTGTGTATGATATCACACATGTGTACCATGTGTGTGTGTACCATGTGTATCGGTGTGCATGTTTGTGTGTATTGCATGTGTATCTTGTGAGAGTGTGTGTGTGTTGTGCCTGTGTGTGTTGTGCCTGTGTGCGTTGTGCCTGTGTGCGTTGTGCCTGTGTGCGTTGTGCCTGTGTGCGTTGTGCCTGTGTGCGTTGTGCCTGTGTGCGTTGTGCCTGTGTGCGTTGTGCCTGTGTGCGTTGTGCCTGTGTGCGTTGTGCCTGTGTGCGTTGTGCCTGTGTGCGTTGTGCCTGTGTGCGTTGTGCCTGTGTGTGTTGGGGTATGTAATGACTGCAAGCTTACATTAATATGTGTTGTGGAGGGTTCAGGTGCAATGGCACTGTTTTAATTGGCTGTGTGTTATAGAAATCTTGAGTTATGTGATGACAGGGTTTCGGGAATGTGGAAAGATAGTTTGTTACTGGATTTGGCTTGAGTAGAGAGCCCTTGCTTGAGAGAGAGTATAGTATACCTTAGAAATGAATCTCTACCTTATGTATGCAGAGACTATGTTTATATAGTGAAGGGCTGTTAATGATAATGGACTTAATAATGAGTAATGAAGTTATACTTTGACCTCTAGGGACACGGTTCCACTGTAATTAAGAGGTGACCTGTTTATACTTTGACCTCTAGGGACAAGGTTCCACTGTAATTGAGGTGACCTGTTTATACTTTGACCTCTAGGGACAAGGTTCCACTGTAATTGAGAGGTAGCCTGTTTATACTTTGACCTCTATGGACAAGGTTCCACTGTAATAGTGTATGCAGTGACATGTTATAGAGAAGGTATGCAGATTGTTTTGTATTTGGCTCCATGGTCAGGTATCTTGGACAGATATCTCTATACAATGTAATTTAGGTAGGAGTCCAGGATACAATGCAGTTGTTGGCTTTGAATGCAGTGATATTCCTGGAATACTGTAGGTAGACAAAATTAGTGAGTGAATCACCTTCTTCCTTTAATGGCTATCAATGGCCTTTGACACAAATATTGTAGGTGTGGATACAACTTTCATATTCTAGTTACATTTCTGCATTGCAATGTGTTGTTCAGAGAGGTGTTCTGGAATTATGCTTACGGTGGAGTCCTATGTAGGGTGGGGTCCAGTGTAGGGTGGGATCCTGTGTAGGGTGGAGTCCTGCTTAAGATGGAATCCTATGTAGGGTGGAGTCCTGTGTAGGGTGGAGTCCTGCTTAAGATGGAATCCTGTGTAGGGTGGAGTCCAGTGTAGGGTGGAGTCCAGTGTAGGGTGGGGTCCTGTGTAGGGTGGGGTCCTGTGTAGGGGGAGTCCTGTGTAGGGTGGGGTCCTGTGTAGGGTGGAGTCCAGTGTAGGGTGGGGTCCAGTGTAGGGTGGGGTCCAGTGTAGGGTGGGGTCCTGTGTAGGGTGGAGTCCTGTGTAGGGTGGGGTCCTGTGTAGGGTGGAATGGTGCATAGGGTGGAATGGCCTGGGTAATTTCGTGGATAAGGTAGTCATGCACAGGGGGTGGGTGGGTGCCATGCACTGGTGGTATGTGTGTGTAAAGCCAGACCTCCTTGGTGAATGTTGATACTATTTCTAAGTCTCCTTTAATTTATAATGCCACGGTTAGGGTTAAAAAGGGTATCTTCTATATGCACTTTATCCCTGTAGCTGTGTTAGTAAGCTGTATCCCTCCATTCCTACTGTAGCTGTGTTAGTAAGCTGTATCCCTCCATTCCCACTGTAGCTGTGTTAGTAAGCTGTATCCCTTCATTCCCACTGTGGCTATGTTAGTAAGCTGTATCCCTCCATTCCCACTGTAGCTGTGTTAGTAAGCTATATCCCTCCATTCCCACTGTAGCTGTGTTAGTAAGTTATATCCCTCCATTCCCACTGTAGCTGTGTTAGTAAGTTGTATCCTTCCATTCCCACTGTAGCTCTCTATTTCAACTGACTATATGCTTTGACATTGTGTGGGAATGTAGCCAGGATGTTCTTGGCTTTGTACCACAAGGTATTGTGAACAGTGATGCTCATCCCTGGCACCCTATACAGTGCTGAGATTAGTTTATATCTTGAGTTTACACCTCTCATGTTCAAAGAACTCTGAGAGTTAATCTATTCTATGGAGAACTAAAACAGCAATGGTAGGTCCAAGTCAATGTGGACAACTTTTTAGTCTTCCATTGTTAGAACTTTGGCTAAGACTCCATTCAAGTTCCTTAGCTTTTCTAAGTGTGAACATTCTTATCCATGGTTACTTGAAATTCCTATAATATAAAGTTACCATACCATACTTGTTCACAAACCAGAAGGCTAGGTTCTACAGGGGGCTGCTAGGTTCTACAGGGGGCTAGGCTCTATAGAGGGGTTGTTCTATTAGAGGGCTATTCTACAGAGGGTTAGGGTTAAGGTTCTATAGAGAGCTAGTACTACAGAAGGCTAGGGTTTTATTTTTGAGATGAAAATAACATGCTCAGGTGTCCTCATTCTGAACGGTAGCTACTTTTTTTTGGTTGGAGTGGAGACATCTTTCCACTTCTCGTAAGTATATGTTTTGTTGACTATCCAGACATTGAAAATGATGCTACATGCTAGTAAGATAAACTTTATAATAAGCTTATTTTGAACTCTGTGTGGATGTGTATAATACGACTAATGCTTGTTCCGTATACAATGGGGATTAGGCTAGTGTATCAGGGAATATCTTGGGATTAGGTCCTTGTAAGAGGGTTCAGGGTGAAGGGATATCTACAGTAATCTCTCCTCTCTCTGTAAAGGTAAAAGTTATTGAAGTGTAGTCATTAAAACTACTGGAATTCTAACTTAAGAATGGTTACTGTAGATCTCACTGGAGTGTGTATGGATGTGTATAGATGCTTGGTTCTTGTAAGCAATGGAGGAATCCTGTAAGGAGTTTTGGGGAGAAGAGATTTGTCCCTCCTCTCCATGTTATAACTGTGAGCTTGAAAAGTTACATGGTGGATAGTCACT
Organism: Diacarnus erythraeanus; assembly: GCA_964016965.1. Taxonomy (NCBI): domain Eukaryota; kingdom Metazoa; phylum Porifera; class Demospongiae; order Poecilosclerida; family Podospongiidae; genus Diacarnus; species Diacarnus erythraeanus. Next base: position 2,217,516 of record OZ024685.1, on the reverse strand, counting down.
AAACTACAATGCTACAGTTGTCGGTTAGTCCCATCATGGATCAAATCTACTCCACCACAGCCCACTCACATCCTACCCCAAATCCCACCTACATGCCAGCCAACATTCCACACATCCCACTCATGTTCCACCTACAGATATACAAATACTATTATAGTACAAAATGTAACCTCCATTTTCCATAGTCACTCAGTTGTACTGTAATTAAGACCCCCACAAAAATTCATGCTTCTCAGTGCATATCCCCAGTAACATTAACCCCTACCCTATCATAAAGACCTTAACCCCTACCACTATAGTAAAGAACTTAACCCCTACCACTATCGTAAAGAACTTAACCCCTACTGCTACAGTAAAGAACTTAACCCCTACCCTATTTGATCTATCCATGTAATGGAAGTTTTTTCTCTTGTCAAACTATTTGGTAGACACATCCTAATCTCTTAATGATGCATGTGTGCATGCACACCAGCACACATGCACACCAGCACCATGCACACCAGCACCATGCACACCAGCACCATGCACACTAGCACCATGCACACCAGCACCATTCGAACCAGCACCATTCGAACCAGGGTTCTAAGGTTATGATTTCATTATCAAAACATTTCAACATTCTTCGAATTGCAACCACTAAACTGGCTAATGAAGGAGGTAAGGTGAAGAGGAAGGACAGCATTTATTGGGGGCAAGTGGAGTGAACCCCACACTAGAGAGTTGGTGTATGTATTTATTGGGGGCAGGTGGAGTGAGCCCCACACTAGAGAGTTGGTGTATGTATTTATTGGGGGCAGGTGGAGTGAGCCCCACACTAGAGAGTTGGTGTATGTATTTATTGGGGGCAGGTGGAGTGAGCCCCATTCTAGAGAGTTGATGTATATATTTATTGGGGGCAGGTGGAGTGAGCCCCACACTAGAGAGTTGGTGTATGTATTTATTGGGGGCAGGTGGAGTGAGCCCCACACTAGAGAGTTGGTGTATGTATTTATTGGGGGCAGGTGGAGTGAGCCCCACTCTAGAGTGTTGGTGTGTGTATTTATTGGGGGAAGGTGGAGTGAGCCCCACTCTAGAGTGTTGGTGTGTGTATTTATTGGGGGCAGGTGGAGTGAGCCCCACTCTAGAGAGTTGGTGTGTGTATTTATTGGGGGCAGGTGGAGTGAGCCCCACTCTAGAGAGTTGTATGTATTTATTTGGGCAGGTAGAGTGAGCCTCACACTAGAGAGTCATTTGCTCCCAGAATACTGTGTACTCTTCATACTTTACAAAAAATCTCTCATTCAACTCCCTAGTCTGTGCTCTATCCCCAACACCTACACTGGGTCTGTCTGTGCTCTATCCCCAACACCTGCACTGGGTCTGTCTGTGCTCTATCCCCTAACACCTGCACTGGGTCTGTCTTTGCTCTATCCCCTAACACCTGCACTGGGTCTGTCTTTGCTCTATCCCCAACACCTGCACTGGGTCTGCCTGTGCTCTATTCCCTAACACCTGCACTGGGTCTGTCTGTGCTCTATCCCCTAACACCTGCACTGGGTCTGCCTGTGCTCTATTCCCTAACACCTGCACTTAATCTTTGCTTATACTTCTTCCCATCCCAGAAACCTATTGATTCAGATAGAAGTTATTATCTGGGGATTTATTTCTTTTTAATATTCCTCCTTTATTAAGATCACTGCATACTTCTTAGAGTTAATCAGATATTGTGTTGGTGTGTTGAATTACTGAGACCCCCACCTGGACTACCTCTGATCTTTTCATCTTTCTCTACTAGTAATGATGTTGTGACTACTAGAAAATGATATATTTCCAAATGTGGAGATACTATGAGATAGGATTAATTAGATCACTAGGTAATATGAGATGAAACCTGATATTTCTCAGTATAGTAAATTAACGTACTTACTTCCTGAGTTTTAATTGCGTTAGACTTCTATTGTGGTTACCCTTTACCCAATAATTTCACTTGATTGTCCTTACACATTTACATGGTTAGAAGATTTTGTACGTGTGTAGTCAGGGGAGTACAGGTGATTATGTAGTTGTAATCATAATAACTAGAGGGAATGGTTAGATGGGTGTGATAGGGATGATCACATGATTAGTGGTACAGGGCATGGTACAGAGGTTATTAATGGATTCAGGTTATAAAGGGTATGATACATAGGTGTTCAGCAATGTGTGTGTGAGCACACACGTTCTAAGCTTAGGTTTTGGTGTTAGGTGTGGTCTTTTGGCCATCGGAACTTCTTGTCCCTTTTATATACTTCATATACAGCTTCAGATACTGGGGTGACGTCGTGTACAACTCCAAATATTGGGGTGGATGTCACACTCTTGAAGTAGTCCAGTCATGAAACATACCAAAATTTAGATATTAGTTTTGTTTCATTTCTTTCAGATGGTACCACGGGAGCATGGATCGAGCAACTACAGACACCATTCTCGCTGGGAGAAGGCCTGGCCTCTTCCTTGTCAGGGACAGTAGTACCTGTCCGGGGGACTATGTCCTATCTGTTAGGTAATGCTAAGAAAATACTGTGTAGCACTTTATTTTGGAGGAGCTCAACTTTCATGTTTTTCACGAATTAGGAAAGATCCGCCAAACTTTTGCTTTTGAAACTAATCTTCTCCATTTACCTGGCCTCTGGCCTCATGAAAGTTGTTTCGTGAAAAGCTTCAGGATGACCTATTTGTGAAAGTTGAGCTCCTTTAAAATAAAGCACTGTGGGCTATATGATCACATGATTAGTGGCTAGCCTAGCCCTAGCCCTAACCCCTAGCCCTATGGTCTGTAATAAAGGGTTTGTAGCCATTTGAATTTGAGCCTTAATTGATTAAGGGCTAGGGCTAGGTCATACTCGTTCTTATAACAGTGAGGACAACCCTTTAATTAAGTATTATGTCAATATTCAGATGTATACTGTGATTTGTATTCTTCACTATTTTCTGAAAATTCTCCCATTTCATAGTGTAATCCCTAAAAAGAAAAATCCAATGGGCATTATGTTCTGCTGTGGCTAATTTGTCCTTTTTTTTTTTTTTTTTTTTTTAATATACAAATATATAAACAATAATAATAATATTCATGTGTAATGAGTTTTTCTATGTCAAAGTTTTTCAACTACATATGGGAAAGGGAAAACATTTCCTCTCCCAAATAAACACATCAAGGATTTCCCGGTACACAGATCACAGATTCATAGCCATGCCTCCCTTAAAGTATAGAATACTACTTATTAGCAGGGGACAATTAATTTACCAATCCTGTCATCTCTACAGGTTAGTCAGGTAAGGTGATACCCCTGCTTAGCATTTGATGATTTACATCCAGTTTCTCTATTGGCAGGTCCAGCAAAATTTACTAAATCAAAAATCTGTAGCAAATATTAAGCATTATATGTATAATAATATAATATTATTATAAAAAATATTAATTTTTCTCTTATGCAGTGAAAATAGTAAAGTAAGTCATTACATCATATCACGAAGAGGAGGACTCTATCTGATAGGAGACCAGAGTTTTACTGAGTTCCCCGCTGTCATCGATTTCTATAAAAAACATTTTCTAGATACTACAACTCTTACAGAACCCGTAAGTATGTGGCTCTCTCTTCATAATGTGAGAGAACGAGAGTTCGATGAAAGAGGGAGAGGGTTCGATGAAAGAGAGAGTATTCAATGAAAGTGAGAGAGGGTTCGATGAAAGAGAGAGAGGGTTCGATGAAAGGGAGAGGGTTCAATGAAAGAAGGAGAGGGTTCGATGAGAGAGGGAGAGGGTTCGATGAGAGAGGGAGAGGGTTTGATGAGAGAGGGAGAGGATTCAATGAAAGGGAAAGGTTTTATGAAAGAGAGGTTTATGTGAGGAGAACATAAGGAATAATTACTTGGGGATAATTAATATGGAACCTTAATATAATTTATACAGTAAGTATACAGTTAATGGTTAAGTGTAGAGATAAGTTCAAGCAGTAATTTTGGGGGGTTTCTCAAGTATCACTAGAGGATACAGAGGATAGAGGACACGGGAACTTTGTAATATCGTACCTTTTCCCAAATTTTTGAGGGAAAAACATTTGTAGTTTGTTCAAATTACTTGAGACATCACTTCTGACATGTGCAGCTACTTGTAGTGGCATGCATGTTCTTAGTGACCTATGAGTGACTTTTATGGTAGGCCTCATTAGCTCTGTGATGTAATTCTGGAATGCAAAACCATTTGATTCTGAGATGTTTCTTTTATACTTATTAACACTACCAGATTAACACTATCATGACCTTCAGTTCCTTCGTTTCTTTACCCCTAAACTTGTTATGGACTCCTACCATACTCCTGAATGCTATATAGATTTCACTATCACTACATTCAGTTGGCCATTGGCATTATGTTTCATAATTACAGAGGAATAAATGACCTTTACACTTGATAATAGAACTCCACCACACACCCTCTAATCAGGATACTGTAGAGTATTCCATGTTAAAAACTGTCTATTTTAGCAGGACAGACATAAAGCAGGTCAGTTTTATATTGTTACCTGTGAGTAAGGTATTTATTTACACACAGGTAACCTTTAGTATATTAGTAATAGTGCTTACCACTTGTAAAATCACAATTATATATATTATGTAATAGTACAGTTGAACCTCAGTTATATGGACACCAACACTAGCTACATATAGACATATTTGAAGCAATACATTAGAAGCTATGTTCTATTAATGCACAGCAAATGAGCAATGAATATCATAACTGAAGGTCTATAAAAGTGAGATTCCATTGTACTTATTAATCCTCATTTATTCTCATACACAACACTACTCAGTGTTCACCATAGGAAATTATAAAGGTGTGGGGGTGGAGCTTCATAACTCATCATCATAGCATTTAAGCCCCACCCATACCACACCCATATCAAAGGGTAACCTTTATTGCAGGCATAGTGACATAATGTGCCTGAAGTATCACGTGGGTAGCATTGCTCTTCACGATGTACTCTCCTTTGTTCTCTGTAGGCCCCTAACCCTCGACTTTTAGCAAACACCCAACCCATTTCCATACCTGATCAAACAGATAAAGGGGTAACTCCTTTGGCAGAACAGGCATTACCCCCGCCAATACCAGTTATTGGAAAACTCAGTGTCAAAGGGAAATTTGACTTCAAATCAGTAAGTATGAAATATTTTGGTGGGGATTTTAATTCTGTGCTTTGGTGATTGTTAATTCACCAAATTAATGCCCACCAAATTAATGCCCACCAAATTTAATTGCACTTAAAAAAGTACTAGTTGATGCTTTTTATATACACTCACTGAATGTGCCATGCAAATACAGACAAAAAATTCTACACCAAATTAGATGTATGCACTCTTTCATGTCAGTTCTCCTTGTATAATTGTTAAACTGTGCCATAGGATGATCCTGAAGACCTTAGTTTCAAGAAAGGTGATCTTATGGAGGTGATAAGAAAGGATGAAGATGATTGGTGGTTTGCCAAACACAGTGATGGTAGAATGGGCTCTATTCCAGTACCATATGTACAGATAGTGAGTGTGTAACAACTACCATAATTATTCTAATTAAAATATCTGATTGTACACATAATACTGTATTCTAAATAGTAGTAGAGTCTATTTCAACTGTATATTAATATCTGTAGGTTGAAGATAATTCAAAACCATTTTTAGCCAAAGCTACAATGGATAGGGAGTGCCCTTATGACCCTACTGCATTATCCTTTAAGGTATGTTATTCATATTAGTAGATCCCAGACACTGTATAGATCATTTTGCATAGACCAATGAGTAGTCCTAGATCTACTTTAATAATGTGATCTATGACTTGTATGTAGTTCTGTGTACACATATAATCTATGAGCTAGAGTCCTGTTGATGTATTGTTTTGAAGCCTATTGTACTGTAGCAAAATTTGGGGTGCTTCTAAGTGTAAATTTCCTTATATTGTATATTATGGTATATTACAGTAATCTTATTATATTACAGGTATATTACAGATGTAATTGTAATGATGTAATGTAAGGAATTTAAGCACCCAAAGTTTGTGTTTTACTACTTGTCTACTGACTGTATGACATTGTAGAGTTGTTTTGAAGGATACTTTTTCACATTAATCTTGTAGAACTATGGGGAGGGAATACCTAAATATGTAGATTACAGGTAGGAATAGAGAGGGTGTTAAAAATGAGATTTGTTCATGATATAAAGTAGTTAAACTAATTGAATACCTTGGTAGCAGGCATGGGAGAGATGTCCTGATTAGTAGGTTGGCATCCAGGTGAAGTTTTAAATATGTGGGTGTTCTAATCTCAGAGGAGTGAAACTTCTAATGTAACCCCTTGAAATGGGGACACCTCTGTACCACTTGTGCATTAACACTTTACCTAGAATGAGGCCATTCCTCTAATCAGGACAGTCTGGAGAGGCGTCTGTTCTGCTCTAGGCCGATATTTGTAATTAAGAACTTACTTATACTTATCATAGAGTGGAGATGTAATCAAGGTTACAAAACAAAATGAAAGTGGCATGTGGGAGGGGGAACTGAATGGCAAGACTGGACACTTTCCTTTCACGGTAGTAAAGGTAATGGACTGAAAATTCGATAAAATCACATGCACTGCACGCACCATGCACACAGAGTGAAATAATTAACTCTCTCTTTCTGCATATACTTGCTCTTGTTTTTTATTGATATCTTTTTTGTTGTTTTGATGTTGGACGATAAAAGTTATTTCATAATAATGCTAGTCATGATTGTTACTTGCTGTTCAAAATATTTTTAGATGTGCATTGTGTGACTTATAATTTTCTTTGTAAATGTTAGACCATTTTAATATTATACATTTCATGAACAGTATTTGTTGTGTATGAATAAGCTTCCTGTTTTCTTTAGGAAACAAACGTAGACTAGTCATGGATGAATGGATTCGTGGGATTGACAGTGAGCTTCTATTTAATGGTTCACATACTCCTCCCACTAATTAACAGAAGCTCTTGAATTTATAATAAGTATGTACTTTAATAAACTCCTTCAGTTCTCCTACCTTTGAAGGTTTGAAGGTTTATAAAGGGACTTTTACCTTAACTCCATTCCACAGTCTTTTTCTCATTGTTTAATGATGGGTTAGATTGACACACAATTTTGTTAGAATTCTAGCACCTATTTTATAGGTCCTTAGCGAACCACTTAGTTTCACATAGGCCAAAAGGGGGTGGGGAGATATTTAAACCAGATGGGTTTACTCTCACCATGGTGCTAGTGAGTCACTTGTAACTATGTCCACTCTTCTATATAGAGACTCAAGAGTAAGAATCCTTGCCTCTTAGGGTTATAAGATATTGATCTAAGCCATTTGGCTCTATGAATATAATTATGTATACATTATTATTATGCTTATAAAAAGTATTGTAGTATGAATAGCAAATACAATTGGCAAAGAAACACTATATAACTGGTAATGTTAACAGGTATAATGTTTAACGATTTTCCAAAAAATGGTAGTATAGGCATGTTAACGGTAACTAAAGTTAACTAAAGTTAACGGTTTAGTACAGTACTACACATGAATGATGCCAGAATTACTAGTACTAATCTATTTTAACAAGTAGTAATGATAACTATCTACTACTCCTTGTTAAATTCGTTAACATTACTTTCTCATTAACGTTACCAGTTATATAGTAATTGTTGACTATGCAATAAGGACCCCAGGAGAAAACTAATAGCAAGCAGTTAGTCTTATTATTAACCATAATTATCATATTATAATGATATTATAGGAAGTTATTCCAGTATGGCTGGAGGCATTGTTACAGCTGGTACAGCCAGCTGTACCGTTTTTAAGAGGTTTTCTAGTCCTCCATTTTTTAACTTATTATTATGCTTACCAATCTGTGTATTCATAATCTATCAGACTTAACATCTTCAGGCTCAGCTTCCCCTATAGATGCATCTGATGATAAGGAGTTAGTAATACATGCTATAAAAGAGCTGGCTCCTGCCTGTCCAGGGAGGACTAATGTTTTAATCTTGCTATAGGGATTATTAGATACACTGTGGGAGGACTATTAATAGTTAAAATTATCTGTAAATTGGACAAAAGGGGGTGGGTAGCTATAACTCTAGAAACTTATTCACTACATACTATCTAATAGTTTTAACCATGTCTATGAATGTTTCAGATATGGGTAGACAGGTGTATACATGAACTGATTCATTGTCTGGGTTTCATCAAGGAGTTTTTGCTTATGGTTAGGAGTTGATGGGTGGGTGGACATGCTAGTGTTTGTACTTTTTGCTTCTATAAGCTAAAGTGCACACTTCCTAAAGCTTCAGTGAGATGAAACTGGTGAAAAACATGGCTCAGAAATAGATTGTGTGATGAAACATAATTATGAAGTCATCAGGGTGAGCATTGAGGGGGCAGAGACTCTTTAAGTGGATGATGATTATGACTTTTTAAACATACAAACAAAATGTTTTAACTTTATAACTGAGTAGCAATTTAATTCATTGTGATTAATTTTGAGGAGGGGGGAGTTGAGCCATCTGGGGGCACTCCCCCCTTAGATGAAACACTAATCACTTGTTCAAATACTTGACCTCTGTAAAAATTAATATGCATTAGCACGTGACAACATGCTCAATGAAGTCATGAGGGAGATAAAGATCTCTGACAATTGGCATACTTGCTATATAGCTATAGAAACAATAGCCAACTAGCTAGCTATGTTAATTTCATTATGAATCTGTTGTTTCATGATAATAATTATTGCTAAAAAGGAGGCACAGCATTGTTGGTAGCAGGGTTCAAATACCAGAATCATTGTTGACTACTATTGAACTATGTAAAATCAACAGAGTAGGTCTATAATTGAATACTTTGTACTCCTCACAGCTTCACCAATTAAATTTAGAATTCTATCAATATTAGCTACTACATGTACCAAATGTAACTAGCTAAGTATAATTGTGACTATGTAGTGTTATTTATAGTATACTGTGTTTGTGGTTGTACTTATCTGGTTGCCACCATTGCTATCAATAATTTTGAAAAGGAATATAAGTTCTACTTATAGAGAATACAAATGTGTTGATCCATGCATTCACCATGAAGTATAGTTACATAGTAGCTCTACGTATCTCCATTGTAATTATCCCTATAATGGTGAATCCTTGTTCATAGGTCCAATTAAACCAGGTTTTTCTTTTTTTATTCATTTTTAATTTTTATTTATTAATATTAATATATTCACTAAAGTGTAGCAGCCAACATTCTAGGTTAATAACAGCAACCTTGGTGACCTCTTACTCATGATTTTTCCAATGCATATCTAGCTAGCTGAGTTTGTTATAATATACAGCATTGGTGTTTTCAGTGTTAAAAATTAGATATATAGTATAAGTAACCACACCCCCTGGTCTCATGAGGTGCTATCTGCTGAGATGAGAGATTGGGATAGGGGGTGGGGCATGCAATCCCAGTAGCTACAGTGGGGACTTGTTTATATTGGTTTATTGCTGGTAGAAAAAATTCCATTTACAGGTGATTTGAACTTGTATGAAACATCTATTTTTATTACAAAGTGTATTAGAAAATTGCCCCCTTAATAAAGTCAGTGAGTCTCCCTGTTAAAAAATGGGTGGGGATTAATCCCCTGCCCCCTCCTATGATTACACTGTAGGACTTAGTCAAACATCTTGTGACAAAAAGGAGATGTGTAACGATGGGGGGAAGTAGAGAGGAAGCTTATTCCAGGCGTCGGAATAGAAGGGGGGCAGGGGTGCAATTGCCCCCCCCCTCCTAAAAATTGTCATGATTCATGCCTATAGTAGCTATTTCAACTGTGAAAGTGCCATATGCACAGCATTTGCTATAATGGCAACACTACCTTACTGAGTTACATGTCTAAAAGAAGTCATAATGAAGAGAAAGACCTCCCTAGGAGTTTCATAAACTTGCAAAATTGCCTCTATTTTTATATCAGTTAATGAAAGAAGACAATCTAATTTTGAATAATTATTTTAACTGGCTAGCTACCTAATAAAGTATAATACTCACCCCCCCCCCCCCCCCCCCCCCCAAAAACAAAAATGCTTGCTCTGCCTATGTATTCCTTTACATACTTCAGTTCTATGAATGTATCCTATAGTTTCAAATACTGTAAAATACATAACCACTTGTTAAATTTAAAAAGAGATGGGTAGCTAATAGCTATGTAGAAGGAAAAATATTTTTTATTTAATTCATTATTTTTTTAGTTCTGATTATGTCTGAATAACTGCAGACTGCTTGGCTAATAAGTAGCTAACCTGATGCTATATAAACTAACAACCAAGGTTAGCTACTTATTCAATTGTTACAATTATTGCTGCAAAATGAAGTCTATTTTACTTCTCCTGGTGCTTTTTTTGTTATCATGTGTGTGTGGTGGAGTTCAAGGCATGAACTGTACACTCCTACCTGAAAACTATACTGCACTTGAGATGCTGTTAGTGGACGATGAAGGAAAATTGATAAAATTGGAAAATTCATTTTTTCCTGCTAATAAGCCAGGTAGTATTGCAATTGATGTCTATTATCATTTCACCTTGGAAGAGTCTGTAGTCACACGGGAAGACGACTACGATAAAATTAAAACTTACGCTCACCATTTTCTACAAGCTGGTCCACCCGGTCCACCCGGTCCACCTTGTCCACCTGGTCCACCACATGATCCACCTTGTCCACCTGGTCCACCTGATCCACCTAGTCCACCTAGTCCACCTAGTCCACCAGGTCCACCTCTAGGTGTGAGTAATTATATAATTAAAATATAGATGGCTGCTTTCGCCTGTCAATTTGATGATTAGGCCGGAGTTACTGAGCGGTTTTGCATTGGGGACTTTCGAAACTCTAACCCGCAGCGTAAATCTATACTTTAATATTCCTTGCACGCCTGAGCAGCTAATAATGGTAGCTGAAAATAATTCGAAAGAGATTTGCAGTAATTCGTCATTGCCACTGTATCGGCTATTAAACAACTTTACAACAAATGTAAGTTATAATTGTGTATTTATCTCTATTATGGATTAAAAAATGAGTGATTGAAATCGATCAAAAACCTTAGACAATAGAGAGGTGTAGCTAGTGCTACCTTAAAGGCTGGTTTTATTAGCGGGTTCTAATTTTAGCGATTGGAGACCAGGAAGGATTTAGCGGGTTCTAATTTTAGCGATTTTTGGTAATAGACTGATGAGTATACATACATTTACACATAAACTGAAAGTGACGGTGAAGAAATTAGCAGCTCAGCTCTTAGCTAGCTGGAAGCTGTAGCTAGTAGCTAAAACAATAAACAACATTCTAGACCCCCCCATACCAATAAGGTATTCTATTATTCTAAGGGAAGCTGTAGCTACTTAGCTAAAACAATAAACAGCATTCTAGACCCCCCCCCCCCCCCCCCCCATACCAACAAGATATTCTATTATTCTAAAGGTGGTGTGATAAACTTTGTTGTTTATTTATCGATCCTACTCGCTAATTTCACTAAAGTTAGAATGATAATAAAACCAGCCTTTATCTTTCTATGGTCAAATGTGTGAGTCAAAACCACACTGTAGACTGCTTTGTGAAGTCAGTCTTCAAAAAGATATAAATATTAAATAAATAAATACATAAATAAAAAGTCTGTTTATTTTTGAAGTCTAATATTAATAGTTAAGCACAATAATGACTACTTCTGGCTTATTCTCCCTGACTATGATTGAAACTTGGGCTCCACCTTCCATAACATAGTGTCTAAAGATTTTAAGTAAACTTTTTGAACAAGTCTATCTATGTAGATAGTTATAACTATATAATTTTCATGGTACAGTAATTACCTTATTCATCATAATTATACATTCTTACACAGCTTCGGTCATATGCACTACATCGTTCATCAGCCATATCAAAAGGTGTAGAATTTGACAAAGAAAAGGGATATTCTGCATACTTCTTTGCTGAAAGCCCAAGTGATTTTTGTGTGCTGGATCAAGTTGAAACTTATTCCAAACAGCGACTCCTTTTCAACATAGGCTCATTTATGCTCGTGCTGTGTATAATGTTTGCAACTCCATTGGTGTTTGATGCTGTTTATGATAATTTTTGCAAGAAGATGAAAAAGAATGAGAATATGCTTTTCTTTGTGTGGAGTACATTACAGGGGGGTAGGAAGATGATTTTAGGTGGGGGGGCACCATTTAAGCTAAAGACCCCCCCCTTCTTATCCGGCCATCAGAGATTACAGTTTCATAATGAAATTACAAATTATAGATAGTTAATATTTTCCAAAATAAAACTGAGATGTAATCTTCAGCTATTTTCTCTAGGTAGTTCTTACTGTATGAACAGATAGTAGTTCAACCTACAGTGAGTCATTGTGCTTCTCAAATCTCATCAGAGAAGAAAATGACCTTTCAGTAGTCACATTTGTCACAGGAAATGTGAATTTAACACCTTATCTAGTGGCGTATCCAGGATTTCATGGAAGGGGGTGCTATACACATACTACACTCATGCCACACCCACATCATGCCATACCACACCCACTTAATTTTGGCAAAGTTAAATTAAAGATTATTATTATAATAATATTATCTAATCTTATATTTTAGACTTCTTTGATTGAATCTGGTGGCATTTCAGGCTGTCTAATAGCCACAAAGAATAATACTACACATTACTAGACTAGCTAGGCTGTTTGTGGCTTTTGCTGACAAAGCCACTAGAAGCCAGCTAAATTGGTGTTTGCAGCTAAGTGGCTTCTATTCTTTTTGACAAGGGAATTACTGTAACCTTAGCTGAATAGACTAGTTGTTACTGTCAACCTCCAGGGGGGTGCTCCAGCACCCTCAGCTACCCCCTGAATACGTGCCTGCCTTATCTACTTCACTCAGCTTATCCTTATAAATAGCACTTTGCTCTATTTCTTTATGTGCCATGCTATTCTCATGTTCCTGAAAGTGCTGTAGAGCAGGTTCCAAACCTTAATGAAAAACTTTGACACTTGCAGGAAGTTTTGCCACAAAAGAAATATTTTGAACTTAGATGTGCACTTATGTATCCAGGAATACTTTTCATACCAACTAGGCTTTATTTTCCTTGAGTAAGCTTTAAGCTTTCCTTCTTTATACTCTTTACTCTGATGTGCATGACTCACCTTGGAATCAGACATATCCAATGGATGGTATAAAATAGTTAACTATATTCATACAGCATGACAATCACATTTACAAGGAACACAAGAGGAAATACCACAGGGTTGCTAATCCCCAAAGGAAAAAAAAAAGGAGACTTTTTACGTAGGAAGATCATAATATTATTATAGTTAATTCTATAGTTATGCTTGAGATCCACCTCTAGTATATAATACAGCAATAATTAATAGCTATTAGGAGGTTAATAGTGGAATATAGTAGTGAGGCCAGGAGGGGACCCTTAAAATCAGGAGAATTGGCAACACTGATACCATGGTTTCGAATCTCTTTCCCTTAAACTCAAACACTTGAAGCAGAGGTTCAGAAGTAGAAGCCTCTCTTGTATCAAAAAAAGGAGTTTAGCTTCTTTGAGCCATGTCATGTGAGCCTAAAGTAAATAATACATGTATGATCATGGATTTTGTGGTTAATACATGTATTTTACACTTTATTGTACAAGTGAAGTGTAAAATAGTGAAGCACTTACTATCACCACACACATGCACACACACACTAGCTAGCTATACACAAACTGCAAAGGTCTGTGAAAAGTGGGGGGGGGGGGCACCAGCACCCAGTGCCCCCCTGCTTCCTACCCCCCTGCATTAATTGTATCAGCATTGGCTTCCTGCTTGGTGCTTGCTAATGATATAATTATGATTGTGCAAAATATACCCCTTTATCCTTCCACTTCCAACAGTGAAGGCTTTCATGATATTTATGAATATTTTATTGTGGCTACTTGTCTTATGGGTGTTGTATTAGTCTACAACCTGATTTCATTAATATGTTTGAAAAAGAAACATAAAGATGATGATTTTCCTATTCCTACACTATTAAAAGTCATCAGCAACCTCCTCCGAAAATGCGTAACTAGTAACCAAGGGAACTATAAACGACTCCCTGAAAATGATGATGATCTCAGTGAAAGGAGGGGCACTTGTGTCAACTTATGCTGTAGTGACTGCATAGTACTACTTTTAGCTGTGTATGGGTTTATGCTTTTCTTCCAGCTAATGAGCTTTCACTCTTTATACATAGTATTGGGTGCTATAACCACACCTGTGCAAACTATATCTCTCACCACATTCTATATTGCTCTATTCTTTAGTGTAGTGGCCTTCATTGCTATGTTTTTAAAATCTACCAATGACAGTGATTATTATAAAATGCATGACCGGAAGAAAATATCTACTTGTGTGTGGATTTTTTTAACTTTGCTTGCAGTAGCTTGTTTTGTCACATGTGCTTTCTTGTTTGTTTTGTATTTCTCTACTTACATCACTAAAATTCAGGATCTTAGTAATGGTAGTGGAATCTTATCCATCTTGGGAAGCATCCTTCCTTCATCTCTAGTTGCACTAGCTGGTTTTTGTGGAACACGATTAATGGACTGCATTGAGAATAAAGATAAAGAAACTCCTGGTGAGGGTGACAGAGACACACAAAGTACTCCCAGTGAGGGTAACAGAGACACACCAAACACTTCTGGTGAGGGTGATAGAAGAGACACACCAAGTATTTCTGGTGAGGGTAATAGAAATGTACAAAGTACTCAAGATGAATCAAGAAGTGCTTCTAGTGAGAGTGATAGAGATTCATCAAGAAGTGCTTCTGGTGAGGGTGATAGAGATGCATCAAGAAGTGCTTCTGGTGAGGGTGATAGAGATGCATCAAGAAGTGCTTCTGGTGAGGGTGATAGAGATGCATCAAGAAGTGCTTCTGGTGAGGGTGATAGAGATGCATCTAATGAGAGAACAGTCCACAATGAAATCGTGTTGGTTGAAGCTGAAGTTAATAATAGCTAAAGAAGCAAGATCAGTGTTTAATATAATGTTGTTTTTGTTTTTGTTTGTATCTAGCTAGTATATAGTCATAGCTAATAGTATGTGTATTGCTTCTTAACATGCTATAAAAATTAATAGTTAATAGCATGAAGGTAATAAATATAATTGTGGTCAGAGTGCAGCAAGTCCAACACGACTTTTGGTTTACAAAGACTTTATTGGGAATTAATGGATGAGAATTTAGGAGTCCAGTCAAACTTACACAGTGATCAGTTTCCTGCCAAATTAACATGAGGTATTAATTTTGCTTTCAAACACTAAGCCAAACCATAATAGCTAGTTAAGATTATAGCTTCTTTTTCTCTGTATGTTATTAGTTATGGAGTTCTTCCTCAGCTATTTTCCATACCAGACCCTTTTCTATACCCAATATGGCTTCAGGAGAATACTGTTCAGACCTACAGCAAGGATTTGCTGAGACCCTCCATCCTAACAAACAAGATTTAGAATTATACATGGAATAATGGCCTAATTAAAGGGATGACTTGATTCTAATGGGCAGACAAGGACATTCACCTTACCTTCAATACCTATATATTCTATTTAACAGTGTCATTCTAAACCTGCATTATCATTATAATAAATTATGTTTGTAGGATCCACCCACTGTCTATTTGGGGATATTTGAAACACACACACCCTCCAAATTTTGATTGGTAGTTAACTGACATTAAGTTAGCAACAATGATTATCTTTTCTTATTAGTTCATTTTCAGCTGTTCAATGCCAAAATGTGATAAACTCACACAAAGATATTTCATAAAAGCTGATCAGAAAGTATTATATCTATTATAACTATTATAACTGAATAATATAGCTAGCTACACACAATATATAAGTCTGATTCTGAGGGGCCCTGCACCCAGCTGGACATACATAAATCACAACACAAAAATTACAGGTCTAGGCCACACACACAGTACATTAACACTTTGATAATATAAACTGTTAAGTCTGTAACACTCTTCCCCCCTTGGATTGGAAGTTCTATTGGTAATAGTCTGGTGGTTTCCTAATTCATTAGAACGATGGGGTTCAGAAGAGCTTGGTTGTACAGTCTGTTCCACCACTGCTGTGGATACATTTTGAGATAAAGTGGTGTCAACTTCTGGAGTAGAATAGCTCTCTTCCCTAGCCTCATCAGAAGGCTGTTCCATGGATGAAATTTCAACGTCTTCCATTAACAAATCAGATGATATTGGAGTATCTCCTTAGTTTAACCTTGAATGACAGTGGTCCCGTCAGTTCACATATTTCAGCTGTAATCCAAGTTTCCTTTTGATTATGCAAAAATTGTCTAATATATACTCCTTCCCCGACTTGAAATTGAAATTGACGAGCTTTGGCATGTACATTATGGTATTGTTGTTGCTTTTGCTGATGCTGTTTCACCTGTGATGCTATATCAGGGTACAATAAATCCAATCGAGACCTTGGTCTGCAATTCATCAGGAGTTGGGCTGGTGACATTCCAGTAACTGAGTGGGGTGTTATCCGATATTGGAATAAAAATCGAGCTAATTTTGTCTCTATAGTTCCTTCTGAAATTCGTTGAATACCTTGCTTAAAGGTTTGAACAGCCCTTTCTGCTAATCCGTTAGACAAAGGGTGGTATGGAGCACTGGTAATATGATGTATTCCATTTTCTCGAACAAACTGTTGAAATTCAGCACTGGTGAATGAAGTTGCATTATCACTCACAATAGTCTCTGGCAATCCATGGGTTGCAAAAATTTGTCTCAGTTTGTCAATGGTTGCTGTGGAAGATGTTGAAGGTGTTATATGGACTTCTAGCCACTTAGAAAAGGCATCTACCAATACTAAAAACATTTTTCCTAGAAATGGACCTGCATAATCAATATGCAGTCTTGACCATGGTTGTTTTGGAAACTCCCAAGGGTGTAATGGAGCTACTGCTGGTAAAGGGCGAGACAATTGACAAGGTTCACATGTCTTCACCATCTCTTCAATGGCTTGGTCTAACTTTGGCCACCATACATAACATCGAGCCAAACTCTTCATTCGACTTACTCCCTGATGTGTCTCATGGAGTATACTGAGAACATCTGCTCTTCCTTGGGGTGGAATAATAATCCTAGATCCCCACAACAAACATCCATCCTGTACTGAAATTTCCATTCTTCGTTGATAATATGGTCTCATCTGCACATCCTGACAATGTTGAGGCCAATGTGCCATACAATACCTCTTGACCTTTGCCAGTGTGGGATCTCTATCTGTCCAAGATCTGATCTGCGCTGCTTTGATTGTGGTAGACTCTATCTGGCACAATACTTGCACAACATCCTCTGGCATAGGAACTGTTCCTGGTGCTTCTTGAAGTGGCAATCTGCTCAATCCATCTGCATTCTCATGGTGTTGACCGGGTTTATATCCAATTGAGTAGTGATACGCTGCCAAGGTCATTGCCCATCGTTGTATACAAGAGGATGCCATGACTGGTACAGGACGTGTACTGTTAAATAAATGTTTTAGTGGTTGATGATCAGTATAAATCGTGAACCTCAGTCCATATAAGTATTGATGGAATTTTTTTACTCCGAAAATGATGGCTAAAGCTTCCTTTTCCAGTTGTGAATACTTTTTCTCTGCTGGAGACAGTGAACTTGAGGCATATCCAATAGGTCGCTCACTTCCATCATCCATACAGTGGGAGATCACAGCACCCACTCCATATGGTGAGGCATCACATGCTAGTATTATCTCTTTAGTATTGTCATAATGGACCAATACTGGAGCTTCCTGTAATAGAGATTTGGCTTTCTTAAATGCCTTAATCTGTTCTGCTTTCCATGACCATCGTTCATCTTTCCTTAGTAATCGGTATAATGGTGCCAACACTGTGGACAGTTGAGGTAGGAACTTCCCATAGTAATTAATAAGACCCAGAAATGACCGTAGCTCTGTCACATCTCTAGGGTTAGGGGCATCTTGTATCGCTCGAACCTTCTCATCAGTAGGATGTAGACCATCTCTGTCTATCCTGTGGCCAAGGTACTCTACAGAAGGGGTCATGAAATGACATTTATTTCTCTTCAATCTTAACCCAGCATCTTCCATTCGTTTCAGTACTAGGTCTAGTGTTTCCAAATGCTTCTCCTCACTCTTTCCAGAGACCAGAATGTCATCCAGGTACACTGCCACCCCTGGAATTCCCTGTAGCAAGGATTCCATAGTGCGCTGGAATATAGCTGGTGCCGATGCAATTCCAAAGGGAAGTCGAGTGTACCTAAAAAGACCCTTGTGTGTGTTGATAACATAGTCTTTTGACTTAGCATCCAACAGTAACTGCTGATAAGCATGTGACAAATCAAGTTTACTAAATAACTTCCCTCCCGCTAGGTTTGAAAACAGATCTTCTATTTTGGGTAAGGGATACAGTTCAGTTTCTGATACCTGATTGACTGTGGTCTTATAATCCCCACAAATTCTTATCTTTCCATCCGACTTCAATACTGGAACAATAGGGGCGGCCCATTTGGAAAATTGCATGGATTCAATAATTCCTTCCCCTAGTAACCTCTCTAATTCTGCTTCTATCTTATCTTTAAGTATAAAAGGTACAGACCTGGCTCTGCAGAATCTGGGATGGGCATTCTGATCCACATGTAGTGACACCTTCATTCCTTTGAGCGTGCCCAGTTCTTCCTTGAACACCTCTGCTCGTTTGTCGAGGATCCTGTTCAGTCCTTCAGCTGCTCTCAGATGATGGATTTTACTCCAGTCCAAACGCAACTTGCTTAACCAGTCACGACCAATGAGACTTGGTCCATCTCCTTTTACAACCAGTAGTGTCACTGAGGCCTGTTGACCATTATGTACCAATTGAACCTGGATCTTCCCACAAATGTCCAGTTCTTCACCTGTGTAAGTTTGGATATGGACTGACGATTTTTCGATGATTGGTTGATTCTTGTACCAAAGTTTCTGATAGGTTGCTTCACTAATAATTGAACGTGAGGCTCCTGTGTCCACTTCCATGGTAGTCTCAACTCCATTAAGAGTGACTGTAACTTCAATTGGGTGATTTGCCCTACTACGCAGAGCATACATTCCATAGGTTTCAGGTTCCTCTTGCCACAATTGTGACACTCATGCTGTCACGAAAACGACATCTTGCACTGGAATGTTTGCCTCCACAACGGTAACATGGAGGATGTGTGGTGGTGCCTGTTTTCCAAGGCCCTGGCTTCTTCTGTTTCTGACTACTATATTTCACCTGATGAACTCTGGGGGTTTGGCCAACGGACTTCTGAATGTCTCGAGCATCTTTGTCTGCTGCCTCCACCGATAATGCAATGTCTACTGCCTTGTCATAAGTCAGCTTTGCCTCAGCAAGCAGTTTCCTCCGTATGTGACTATCCCCAATGCCGCATACCAATCTATCACGGAGCATATCACTAAATGTTTTCGCCGAACTCGCAGTGTTCCGAGGTAGTTCTTAGTGCAGCCAAATAATTCGCCACTGACTCTCCAGGCTGTCTCATGCGAGTGTGGAATTTGTATCGCTGGACCGTCACTGTATATAGGTGCAGGATTATGATGCTTCGTCACTAGTTCGACCAGTTCACCGTAAGTTTTTTCGCTCGGCCTCGCTGGTGCTGCAAGACTTCGGATCAGGTGGTAGGTAGCTGAACCCATGACTGAGAGAAGGATCGCCCGCTTCTTTGCGGCATCCCCAATATCATTGGCAATAAAGTATTGCTCCAACCGTTCCACATACTCTACCCAGGACTCGGCTGCAGAATTGAACACCTTCATGCGACTATGACTGGCCATGATCCCGAACTCGTCGCCAATTTATGTGATAAACTCTCACACAAAGATACTTCATAAAAGCTGATCAGAAAGTATTATATCTATTATAACTATTATAACTGAATAATAATATAGCTAGCTACACACAATATATAAGTCTGATTCTCAGGGGCCCTGCGCCCAGCTGGACATACATAAATCACAACACAGAAAAATTACAGGTCTAGGCCACACACACAGTACATTAACACTTAGATAATATAAACTGTTAAGTCTGTAACACTAAATATAAATATTATTTTTTTTTAATTACTATTCAAGGTAGCTAGAGGGGACTATTGGTTTAAAAATCAAACTTTGTTCTTTGATCTGTATATATGGATTAGTAATAGACCAAGTATAGCACCAACTCCGAAGAACAGCAGAGTATTTGTCCAGGGTATAAGATTACTTCTCTCTCCTCTTATACTATCAAAAGACGGTTCTTGGGGGTCATCTTGAGTGAGATAATCAGATACTTGAGGAATATAGTCTGCCTCGTCCATAGAACCCTGAATCGCAGCTTTTAAAAGTGCCATAAAGTAAGTCTGTGGTACTTGAGACAGTTTAACAGCAACTTCGTGACTGAACTTATCTTCTATCGTGTCTCCTATGTCAACAAGCCGCTGAGATATAACTCTTTGGGTGATGACTTGATTAGTTGCGTTGTCAATCCATCCTTCTTGGTTGACAGTCAGCAATGCAGGGATAGACATGAACTTCATCCTGGAAATACAGGTGCTCCAGAAATCTGTGAACCAGTGACCCATATTACCTGGAAGAGGACTATCACGATATCCAGTTGGTATAACAGGAATGTTTTTTATTACACTCTGAGGAATATTGGAATCAGCTTTCTGAACAGCATCCCTAAGAATTTTTTTCCATTGCTCTAGCCTTTTGTTGAAATATACTTCCAATTTCTCAGAAGAGTTCTGAGGCAAAGTTACCTTGTTGGCAAAGGTCATTACAAAGAAAGTACTTTTCCAGAAGTCTGCACCCAAAACTTTGGTAAGATCAGTAATGGCATTAAAATCTCCACTTTCAGCTCTCATTTGTGTCATTGGAGTGCAGTACACATAGAGATCTACGTTCCCCTTAACCTTAGCAGTTATGTCTAGAAGTAAACACTCCTTGTTTGTGTAGGGGTCTTCTAGACCTGGTGTATCCCACAGTGTAACTTGAACATCATGAATAGTCATACTTAACTCAGGGACAGTCGTTACGGTATCCTTCACGCCGCTGTACTGCTGTACATCCTGTGTTACTGCATACAAACTATCGTCTTCCTTGGCAACTTCTTTGTTCAATAAGGAATTTATGAGGGATGATTTACCTGATCCTAGCTTTCCAAATACAAAGATTCTAAGCGTCTTGCTTTGATCCACCCATTGCTTCACCCTCTCTCTGGCTTCACTAACGCTAACCGACATATCTAGTACTAGGAGACCGGCCGTTAATGGTTGAGGGCAGATCTTGTTACAAACAGCTAGGGGAGTGGAACCTAATGGGCGTTAAATAGGGTTATATGATTCAGTCAAAGATAAAGATTGAGGTCTTATCTGCCACTGACACCGCCTATAACCAGACTAGCCGTTTGTATGCCCACACTATGTCCTGTGTAGTAAGGTGAGGGTGTAGTCTGGTCTGTGAGACTAGTAAATTAAATGAAATAGGTTAGCTAGCTACTTGTACTGGTGTATGCAGGCTAATGAGAAACCATAGGTTGAAATAGAAGTAGAACTAGAATTTTCAAGGGAGGAAGTACTTCCAAGGTTTTGTATTTTATCTTAACCTCCTCCAAGTATTACCACTTGATAGATGTATTCAAGGAGTGTTTGGTTTCCTTTTTAGCCTGACTCAACTCTAACAATAATTCTAGATAATAGCTGGATTGGAAATGTTATGAGACACTATTCATTCTGACCCTCTGCCTCCAACAAAATAACATCCAGGTCCTCTATTGCACTTTCAGCAAACATAACTGGGGTTGTAGGACTCCACTTCTTCTGAAGACTTATGTAGTACGCCTACTTACTTCTCTTTTCTTCATCCACAGCATCTCCAACTTCATCTCACATTTTTTGCATAATAATCACTCCATACATCTACACTCCCACAGTCCTCAGATTGTTCAGTCTTCTCATTACATTACACCCTTTCTCAATCCCTTAATTCTCCATTCCAATACTCCTATTATCCTGCTGTTCTACTTTCTTTGCCTATGATTGTGACACTGCAACCAAGTCTTTGGTCACCTCAGGTTCTGACAACATCTCTGCCAAGAAGCACAGTCACAGTTAAATTTGGGGCAACTGCTACTCTGGTGATCTTCCTCCAAGCACCACTCATCAGCTCTACCTCAGCTATAAGGTAAGTAAGAAGAGATATGATATCCCCATGAATGCACAACGTAGGTACCTTAGTTCCTGGATCCAGCCTATCTTGTTTCATACTTGAGACTTGAGTCGAGAGCATTTCTATAGGTTTTCCGTTGACCATTCTCTTCCTCAGATACTTGTAGTTCTCTGCATTCCATGCTACATCTTGGCATGTTTCTGCAAACAATGCCTTCAGGTTTGACACTACCAGGTGATTTGTTTGAGATGTAAGGGCAGCTGTAGCTAAAGACCTTCTGTCACCTCTGGTGCTGACCTGTATTTTCCCTTATCAAGAACTGTATGATAGCCATTGCTGAGACATCATCTGCAATGGTGGAGATATAGAAGGAAACAGTTCCCTTAACCACAATGATTCTCTTGACATGTGACAGTATAGATGGCTAATAAGCTATTTTTTAATGGTTGGAAACTGAGACACAAAAATTTAAGCTGCAATGCAAAATGTACGTGTGTAATACTTGTTGCAGAGTTGCAGAGAAACAACTTTCCAAGAATAAAATATCTTAAGAAGTGAACACAACTACTATAGAAACATAATTTAAACTAAAAATGTCCAGTGCCACAGGCTATAATAATGCATCTAAAATAAACAAGTACTTGGTAACTATGCTGGAGGATATAAATAATGCTATTAAAATAAACAATAACTTAGCAACTAAACACAAGATAATAATACACCAATGAATATAATTGTAACAAACAATACATACATTCTAGACAAGTGCTCTTTCTCAACAATACTCTGTGGTGGGACAATGATACTTAGATAGGTATGCCACTATTGTATAATGTAATGATGAAAGTTTCATTATCCGTTGTATATGAGCTCAGATAGCCCTTGTTTCACTAATATTAGTATCACATGATACCTATAGTGGGAATTATATTTGATTTCTTTCAAGCTACAAACTTCTTCAGCTAAATCATCATTACATTGCATATTAGCATCACACATTAGATAAACTTTCACTGGAAGGTACATTGGGTTCATCAACAGGCTAAGGGGTCTTATGAACCAAGACCCTTCTCTCAACTGGTCTTTCATGGTAAAACTCATAAGTAGAAAATTCCAAGTTGACCGGTCAAATATGCCATTTATAAGCTACTCTTCAAAGACTTGATCCAGCACTTTTGTCAAGCTCCTAGCTCTATTCTTACAGTGGATTAAATAATATCCATGAGTTTCAGTGTTTAGTTTCTTGGCTAGCTGGCACTTCACTTGGTAGAATATCTCAATCATCAGCCACACTCTGTTTTCACAGAAAATACTGATTGATTGGCCGGTTTTCTGTTGATCAATCTATTGTATCATTAACCATTGGATACCAATGTTATCTGTGGTGTTTTCTGGCTTGATAAAGTGGCCTCAGACACCAATTGGACCAAATTTTCCACTTTCTTGCAAACTATGTGGCTATCATCGATGGGACAGAAATCTTTATACAACACCCATTATGTCTAGAAATATTCTTTCAATGTGAATATCAAGAAGTGAACTTTCAGGACCAGTTATCCCCAATTGTCCTAAGATTTGATAGTATGTAGTTAGTTGTGGTTTCTTCTTAGTTTTGACTGGTTTAAACTGTCTAAAATTTTGAATCCGTATAGGCATCTACTACAGTTGTGATGTTTGTATGGGCACTTCCCAAACCTGTACTTGTATAGACAAGTTCAAGTGTTCCACCCAGAAAAGGAAAATGTGCTCAAAAAAAAAAATTCCACACACATCCACTTCAACTGACATTCTCTGTTGATAAGCTTCCAAAGCGATGTCTTCTTGATCATACCCCCCAGCAGTGTTTGGGCACCCATAGTCTCCAAGAATAATCTTTTTAAGTGATGGTTATAGGTATACTACTCGAAATTTTCTATTGCAAACTCACCCAAAATAATAATAGCTTATAAAATTTAGCTATGCATGTTATGATTTTCTTTCCCAAATTTTCAACTTCAGCTGACATCAACCATCAATCCATTCGATGTTTAGCTGTTTAATTGTAATGAATTGAATGTTAGTGTTATAGGAATGTTTATAATTATTATGGTTAAGGAGGTTGTAAGGCATATTTGTACTTGTCTGTCTTTCAGGAGTCTGTGAGGGAGTATAATTCTTGATTTTGTTAACTAAGGTTATTGTTATACACTCAGTCAGTCAGTCCATTGCATTAATAATTAGACCAGCTAATAAAAATTTTATGCATTTTGCTTCTAAGTCAGGTTAAATCGACTATTGCTATAATTATAATATTCATTTGTATCTCATTGTAATTATTCCTGTAATGGTATTGCTTGTTGCATACTTACTCCATCTTTGTGACATTCACAAAGAAGTAATAGCCCCAAAACCACACCCCTTCATTTCTGGTTAGACACAAATCCCACAGAAAAAGGAGCCCCATTTCTAGTGTAGTGTACATCAGTACAAAAGAATTAGGTTTAAGAGGCTGGTTTACACCACTTAAAGAAGCCCTACATATAGTTGTATAGCTTTGAAAATTTATAATCTTATAGCTAGCTAGTGACAGTTATCTAGTTGTTATAGTTAATGGTGTCAAGATTATTTATTTATTTATTTATTTATTTATTTATTTATTTTTCAGCTTCTCTAAACAATGATCAACTTTGGCAGGAATATAATCAGATCAAAGAACTTCATTGTATTTCTATTGTATATTGGAGTGGCTGTGTTTGTTATACCTTACATAGGTAAAAATTTGCCATACTCGGTCTATTATAATTCTGTGTCTATCAAAGAAGACTATAAAAAAATATTAGCTGAAAATTCACAACGACTTCTTGAAGCTAATGTGGTAATTAGAAGACTTCTATGTAGTGGCAAGTGCCTCCAATTGAAAAATGAAGCAGCTATATCACCAGAATTCTGTTTTGTGATAATTACAGTCAGCCGTCCACAATCTGTAAATTACTTGACTCAAGTTGTAGCAGCTCTACTCCCACAGTTATCAACTACAGACTCTGTGTTCACAGTATATAATGCAGAGGGGCCATCACATGTAGAAGCTATGAACTTGTCTGCTGTTATTCCGGTTTATTCTCGTATTACAGGCACCATGTCCCGTAACACATATGATAAAGAAAAGGAGGATTATGTATGTGCACTGGATTGGTGCCAAAGGAAAAAACCAAGATTCACTGTCATTCTTGAAGATGATGCTTTACCTCCACATGATTTCCTGCAACGCCTAAAATTTATACTGGATCACCGCATGTCAAGGAAGAAGAAATGGCTGTTTCTGAAGTTATTTTATCCAGAAAAATGGCAAGGTTGGGCAAAGGAATGGAATATAGTAACTGAACTCATAGTGAGTTCATCTCTTATTGGTTTAATGCTAACTTTAGCTACATACTTCCTACAAATTATGATCCTGCGAGCTAATATATCAAGACTTAGTATAATGTTTAGATTTGTGTTCTCATGCCTCCTGATTCTGTACATACTTGTATCTCTTGGTAGACCTCACTGGATAGCATTACGAAAGATAGATATTCATCTTAGTTCTGTCGTTGAAGCACCAGGCTGCTGTACTCCTGGGGTTCTCTATTCACAACTTTATCTTTCAAATCTTATTAAATACCTGAATGACACTAAATGTTCTCAGTCATTTCCAGTGGACTTAGCACTAGAACAGTTTGCTGAACGAAATTATCTTGATAGATTGCTTGTTATTCCCAATCTGGTGAAACACATTGGATTCGTATCTACTTTACCTGGAAAAAGACGGAAAAATCCCAGAGAATTTAGAATAAAATAATAATTATTATTAATATTATTGTGTATAATATTCTACGCGCGTGCTTTAACCAATTGTGAATGAAGCGACGTACGTCATAATCTAAAGTGGGTGTGTAAGGACTTGGGTGTGTAAGGACTTGGGTGTGTAAGGGTTTGATGGACTGCGTTCTTCTATACTAAATGGCTCAAAAGCAGATAAATGGTCATCCGTTAGTCCCTCTACAGAAGCACCAGATAAAGGAAGGAATAGAGCAATGGGTGATGAAGAGTAAAGAACTTCATATTTTCGTGTGTGGTAAAGTGGGAACAGGTAAATCTTCTCTGATCAACTCTCTTTTGGGAATCGAGGCAGCCAAGGAATCTAGTGATCTTATTTCTTCCAATGCAAGTAGCACTGAACAGTTCCACTATACTAGCAACATGTCATTGTCAGAAAGGCAAGTCAATATTCAAGATGTTCGAGTAACCCTGTGGGACACAAAAGGTTTCCAGGATCCTTTCCAAGACAGGGCTGAAGTGATTAAGGAGATTGCAATGAGATGCAAGGATAATGCTGACCTCTTTGTGTGCTGTATCAATATGATACAGAAACCTAGTGAATGTGAGATCCGTACCATTGAAGACCTCACAAAAGCTCTTGGAAAGGAGTTTTGGAAGAGTGCTATTTTTGCTTTGACGTTTGCTAATCAATTGGCAGTACCTCCTGGTTCCACAGAATCTCAAACTGTGCACTTTGTAAAAGAAGTCAAAGAATGGGAAGCTTATCTTAACAGAGTTGTTATTAAAACTATTGGAGATGACAATATTACGAGACCTGTTCCAGTTATCCCTATGAGTTATCGTACCATTTCTCTCCCCATAGACGAGCCAGACAGTGATTGCTATACAAGGTTTTGGAACGAATGTATTGCCAGAACTCGATTCATATCTATCCCGGCTCTACTAACTGTTACTCCCCAGGTCAATGATTTGACAGCTATGCATTCTAAAGCTATTTCTCAGCGTTTTTTGGAAGACTTCCAATCTGAACATGATAATATGCTATTGCAGTTTTTCCATAATAAACCTACTAAAGATATAGTCAGCATCTTACTTGAAGTAATCATGGAGCTAAAATCAACAAAGGAAGAGTTAAGATCAACAAATTTGAAAACAGAAGAGTTAAAACAAGAATTAAAATCAGCAACAGAAGAGATGAAAAAGATAAAACTTGATAGAAATGTTTTCGATACAAAACGAAACACAGAGGATATAGATGGTATTGGATTAAATTTATCCAATCTAAATATTTTGCAATGTGGTGAGATGAAGATCGAGATTATTGAAACAATCATGGACAAATGGAAGTTAATAGGTGATTTATTCAATATAAAGCCAGCTCAGCTCACTTCATGGAGAAAAGAGTTTCAGGGGAATAGTAAAGAGTGTTGCAGGAGTGTGCTATGTCAATGGATCAATGATGGAGGCACAGAGAAATATCCTGCTACCTGGAAAGGATTGTATGACCTACTAATAGATATTAAACATTCAGCATTAGCTTATGAACTCAAGGATGCCCTTTCACTGTAGCACATAGCTATATTCCTATGTGAACTTTAGCTGTTTACCTGGATAGTGTGTTAGCTATATAAAATGTATTATCTAGTTATTATAAATATGTGATTTTGGACTAGCTATATTAGCTACAGATATAATTCTATAGTTATATTGGTGGGTTCACTGTAGGGAGTTAGTCATTCTGACACTAAAGCACCTCGCCAAATCACTAACAGTTATTACTTACCTGTAGGGAGTTAGTCATTCTGACACTAAAGCACCTCACCAAATCACTAACAGTTATTACATACAGGAGTGTTTGCCTTGGAATCTTATCTTTCAATCCTTCAAAGGGTGTGCTTTATCATTGTATATACTTTTCACATGCCATCTTGTGATGTAGAATAACAAGTGTTAGTGATGTTAGCCATTGTCTGGTATCTGCTGCTATTTTTAGGAGTTGATGCAGTGATTGGTATACTGTTGAAGAACAGTGTTATAACAACTTTTTCTTTGATGTTAGATTTTTGTGTTGCTATTCAATATTACCAATAAACCCTCCTCAACCTGATAATTAGATACTTATATTATGTGGGATTGAGTTTAGATACACTTCAATGTCAATACATCCATTTCAAAGAAAAAAAAAAGAATTAGAGAGTCAGATTTAAAGCAAGCAATATTGAGTCTACCAAGACAAAGTACCTAGTACACCAGAAGCAACCAAAGATGTGGTACGTACCATGGCTTTATTACCTAAGAAACCACTCACCATTACTAGAGGCTGCAAAGGGAAGGCTCCTACAATTATACGAGGGTATTATATCCACACTTACAATTATATAGTACACAGTTATATAGCGCACAGGAGATGTAAAGGAATTTATAATGTAATATATCACAATATACAAAAGTATAACACTTCTTATAAAACTGTTTATTTCTACTCTAAAATGGAGTTTCAGTATCTCGTGCCTTACGACCAGACAGCTACAGGAGACAGAAAATAAGTGGTCAGAACCAGGAATACTGTGCCCATATGAATACATACATAGAAGCTGGGTACCTGAGACTTAACACCGTAGCCCACAGTTAATAGCATATTAGTTATAGCACTTGATAGATTAAAGGCCTCTATTCTCTATGACTGTGAATAGTCAGTCACTTACAGCTGGTTTCCTGTACACTGAATTGTAAGCATCCCTGAGGAGAGCATATGGAAAACATGATTCTAACAAGTCACGAGTAAGGAATGGTGATTCCTCAACAAACTGCAATAAAAGTATAGTCATCCATTACTGATAACCCAGAAAGTTAGTCGTTATTCAATGCACTAATAGTTAACTTATAGATAATTATCTCTAATATCGAACTAGTGTTTTATCCTCCTCACAAGCAGTATATATTAATCCCAGTGTATACTAATAGAATTTGAGATGAACATACCAAGTCTAATAGAAGATAAACAGACTCTCTAGCTTTGGGAATATCTTTCTCCTTTTCAGTTTCCTTTGCAAGTATCATGATACGTGAGCTGGTAAACTATAAGGAGTGCATATTAATAATGATAAACACATTTTATATTATATAGGAGTTCCCATAACTCCTACTAGCTGTATGCTATATACTATTGTTACTATTAGGAATTTATTTTAACTTTTAAATTCCAGCACCCCTGAACATCCTCCACCCCTTCCCCCTCCCATCTCTCCTTCCTCTTCCCCCTCCCCCCCATCCTCACTCTCACTTGTAGTTTTGTAGTTGATAGCCATGGATGAGTAAGCCACACACCCCACCCCATATCCACAGGGAAAGATTTGCTGTTGTGCTAATTGTTAGGGATGTGAGCTTCCCTTCCATCTGTGTTATACCTACTCCTCACCACTAAGAATTCCTTCATTCTCTCCTTCTGTTGTGACTCTCCATAGAGGGAAAAGATGGCTCCTGCCAGAGCATTGACAGCTATCGGGAGACAGTGGGCATTGTTCTCATGGCCTTCAAAGAAGGGAAGATATGTGGTATCAGCTTTGAAAGCCAGTTCCCTGGGCAATGTCACACCCACAAATACAAGATAGAGGCTCCAAATAGTGTAATCCTCTCGAGATTTGTCTGTAACACACCACCAAAATATTAACATGTAAATAAACATGCATTACATTCTCCCTAGGCAAAGGGCATGCAGTTTTGTCTAAGTCTACTGCATGCTATAAACCTCCTCAAATCCAGTGTCAAGCATATTATATGCATGGTGTTTAGCATAGTAGCATGTATATGCAAATTGTCCTGAATGAGTTATATAAGAAGATTTTGTGTAGCAGTGACATACTTACAATACTGTAGGCATTAGCTATGTCCCTACATACCACAATGATTGTTTGCTTTAATGATGTTATACAGAAGTGGATCTACATCACACTGTATGCCTCCAGCAATGGCCATTTGGTCAGCAATCTATGTGTGAAACAGACATCAGAGTACATGTACTATGCAATCCCTCTGTTATCCTTCTTATCAGGACACTTCTATATGTATGTCTATCAAGATTTACAGACACTCCAATGTCTTTGAACATTGGAGACATTGAAGTGTTTATAGGGAGTGCCTGGGTGCTAAAGCACCTCCCCTCCCCCCTCCCCCAAATAAATATAGTAATCAATTTGTTTACATGTCAAATGGGTGTAGCTAGGGTATAGTTATCTAAAAGTGGGTGTGTGACCAGGTAAAGTTTCTCAGAGCACACATAGGCAACCCCATTTCAACAAATCCTAAATACTCCCTCTCTCCCACCCCTCCTTCCCCAAAGACAACATTGTCATATCACTTTGTAAGTGAATCTTAATACTTCTTCCAAAATTCCACATCACTACTGTCCCTCAATATAGAAAAAGGTTGATACCATTACATTTTGAATTTCTAATGCGTAATTAAGTTTAGGACCACAGATAAAATTCTAATGTGTTCTTCTCCAAGACAATGAGCTACAACTCCCATACACACACCCACATACATTAGAGGACTCCCCCCCCCCCCCCACACACACACATACACATACACATACATTAGAGGACTCCCACACACACACATACATTAGAGGACATACATTAGAGGACTCCCACACACACACATACATTAGAGGACATACATTAGAGGACTCCCACACACACACATACATTAGAGGACTCCCACACACACACACACATACATTAGAGGACTCCCATACACACACATACATTAGAGGACTTGTCAGGAAGATTCTGTTTAAAGTCAGTGATAGAACTGAGTAAGAATGGAATCCTGCAACTGAGAACACTGTTGAGAGCTTCCAGAGTGAGTTTCCTGAAAGCCATGATAATTCCAACAATGGTGGTACGTGCAATGAGATCTTCAGAGTCTGTACACAATATGTAAATTCTATCATGATGAGTCCAAGGATCACGACAATATAGCTAAAGGATACATTAAGATACAGGTACAGGGTAGGTACAGGGTAGGTACAGGGTGAATACAGGTACAGGGAGAAACAGCCAATAGGGAGGATGTAACAATACCTAACTAATATTACACCTGTCCTTTAGCTAAACCTAGACTTCAAGTCCTATAGGTAGTTAATAATGATTATTAGATTATTGTCCTATAAATGCTTAATTGGTAGTTCATACTACTAAATCAAGTTCCTGGTAATTCTATTCATGATTACGTCATAAGCTACACCTCTTCATGTGATATAAATGCAGAGTAAGGGAACTTACTTCTGAGTTTTCTCAAGACCTCAGTGAATATCTCAGGTTTGTCTCTATTTGTGTGGAGAGCCAGCAGAGTGTCTTGGTTGGCAATCACAAGCTTCTTGATCTCTTTCACTTGTCCACTCACTTGGTCCATTAACCTCTCGCCAAAGTACCTGATTCCATAAGGACCAATGATCTCTGCCAGTGCCTTCAATTCTGCAACAAGATGAGAAAGTGGTCTACCATTAAAGAAGCTATATTAGGTCAAGTGTTACCATTCATTCAAACCAGCCATAAATCTACAGGTATCTGAGTCAATTTTTGGATTACAGCAATTGTGAATTCATTGTGGGAGGCTACACCTCTTTGTATGCTTAATTCTAAACAGCTAGCTAGGAGTATTCTTATCTGTGGTATACACACTTACCTGTAAGATCTGTGTACTCTTCTGCCTTAAAGGGTAAGGATTTTCTGCTGACAAAACACTTTCTGCTCTTGCTATAACACACGTGTCCACTAGCAACTCGTTTCAGCAGTGTGTTGGTATACCTGCAGCATGGCACATAACATGAATATGTCCATAGTCTCAAGTTATGGGTATTATTAACAGTTGTTAAAGTATTTTAAACGGGCTTTTATTCTCAGTAGTAGTTTTCACAATTATGTGAAGTAATAAATAAATATTTTACCAAATCTATGGTAAAGAATGGTTACTAGTATTTAGTATAATATACAGTAACTAGTATTTTTACATAGCCTGCACTAGTATATTACTAGTATATTATTAGTATACTTACCATCCAGTGTAAATGGATGCAATAGTTGATTCTCCCTTGGAATCCAGCTGTTGTGTCTCTTGTAGCAGCACAGCTGTCAAGACACGAGTCATGTCTATATTGACGTACAGTTCAAGAGTTCGCAAGGAAGCCATGAAGGACTGTATACGAGCCAGCACTTCAGAAGGACGAGCAATCTCAAGAGTTTCAGAGTTATAATTGAGCATAGCCACTACATGTCTAGAGATTAGTTAAATCATTTTCATTGTAAAGAATTTGTGTTTTGGAGTGATAAGGAAAATGGTGTGAATCAGATCATAGTTTCCCAAAGGTCTATCCTGCCACTCCATTTCAACCCCCTGAAGTTAAGAAATTTCTGCACAGTTTCTCTATTCCAAAATAATAATAATAATAATAATAATAATAATAATAATAATAATAATAATAATAATAATAATTAAAAAACATTTATAACCCGAATGAGGACAAAATGAAGCAGGGATAGTTCATATTATATTTAGTGAGCTCTTATGGAGTGACCTGTTTTAAACAATCTCTTCTCCAAAAGAACCATAATACGTACATGATGCAAACAATGTGGCTCAACCCATTTTAGTATTAAAAACAAAAACACGACAAAAAAACAACATCAAAAACACACCAAAAACAACAACACCCAAAACAACAATAAAAACACATACAAAACAACAACACAATTAAAAAAAAACTACTGTAGATCTGGCTATTTTCAAGACACTGAGTTTATAAAATCTTGTATTATGAAGCAATTCATGTTTTTTATTTTCTGGGGGTGGGTGGGTGGGTGGGTTTTAATTAGGTAATGGTGAGCATTAAAGTAATCTTCATCCAACCCTAACTGTGCTGTCATGGAAGAAAACAACAACAACAACAACACTTCATCCAACCCTAACTGTGCTGCCATGGAAGAAAACAACAACAACAACAACACTTCATCCAACCCTAACTGTGCTGCCATGGAAGAAAACAACAACAACAACAACACTTCATCCAACCCTAACTGTGCTGCCATGGAAGAAAACAACAACAACAACAACACTTCATCCAACCCTAACTGTGCTGCCATGGAAGAAAACAACAACAACAACAACACTTCATAAAAATGCCATGTAACTTTAACTATGCTGTCATAATCATTGAAGTTTTCTATTTTCACTTCCCTTTACCTACTGAAAAAATAGTGAAATTAAAGTGACAGTGAAATTAACTGGATCTATGGTATATACTACTCAGGATTAAATATTTCAATCTATGTTCTTTCACTAAGAGCCTTGACTGAGGATATTACCTGTGAGTGCACCGATTTACTTACTTCATAAAGAGATCCTCTAAATGTGAGACCAAGTACTCCCGTGGAGAAAAGACATGATCCCATGCTTTTATCAAGGGGAAGCTGTTCACTGAAAAGCATACTGACACCAAGTGATCCAGATTGGAGTCTTGCCTACAGGCATATACATAAGTAACATAATGGTGGATAAAACATTAAAGTACCTTTAAACGTGTAGCACTAAAGTGATGGTGTTCAGGTACTGTATGGCATAAGGTGTTTGTATTACCTAGTATTAATTAAGGTGGCTGTACTACGATGTCTGTATTACAGTTAGGTGTAACATTAAGGTGATAGTATTAGAGTCAGGTGTGGTAATAGTGTATCTCATGCTCATTTATCTACCATATTGTGACAAAATGAACTCCTTACTTGATGGTAGCCTCCCTCATCCTACGATAACTCTCAACCCCTGGGTTGACAGGAGGGGGTGGGATCTTCCCACTCTTCTGTTTTATACCCTTAGTGTGATCCTAAAGTATATTAAATTCGGGATAAAGTGCTGTGTTAAATGCAGAGGGGGGGAGGGGGGGGGAGAGAGAAATTCCACACTAAATCTAGTAGCTTATTTCATTCCTCCTGCCTACAGATTACTAAATAAAGTAGTTTTTCCTCTTCAAGAACATCTCACCTCCAGACACACATACTTCTATTCTACAGCCTATAAGTAGTCTATAGATGCATGTATAGTCCACTATGTGTACTGTGTATATAGATAGCTAGAGGTTGCCCCAAGGAAAGAGAGAAGAGATGTCCGGAAGCAAGTAAAATCTATCAAGTCTGAGGGAGTCTAATGAGCTATAAGTACAGTCTACTTTCAACACAAAATAAACTGTAATAAATAGGACATCTTGAAAGTGCACCTTGGTACATCCTGCATGATGCTAATCTAAACTATTAACATCCTTCTACAAATAGAGAACCTCTATAAAGAGTCTGTTGAAGATATCTGCTCAAGTTGCTTACAAGTTAGATCCTACATCCATCTTAATTAAACATGCTGTATTTCATCCCTGTGGTTTTGCTTCTGTCTATTTCTTACTATGCAGCAGGAAGTCACAAAGACTCCAACTCTGTAACTGCTGTTAACTCTAGCCACACCAATTGCCCAACAACATGGTTTATATACGATAATGCTACTTCAAGATGTGAGTGTGGAAGTTTGCTGGGAGGCATCATCAGCTGTAGTGATGAGGAAAATTTTCGAGAGAATTCTGTCTTTGGCAGCCATTGTATGACATACGATAAGGAGCTTGGAGTTGTTGCCGGTTTGTGTTTTTACAATGATATCAAACATCAGAACAACAGTCGTGTCATTCCTCAGTTATATCTTCAGCTTCCACTCAATGACTCATTACTGGATGATAAAATGTGTGGTGTTTTCAGAAGAACAGGAAGGTTATGTGGCAGTTGCCAAGAAGGGCTTCAACTCTCTGCCTATTCCTACGATATGAAGTGTGTAAAATGCTCAACTTCAGTACTTCAAAATTGGATAAAATATTTATCTGTGGCCTTCCTTCCTCTGACAGGGTTTTTTGTTTTTGTTCTTGTCTTTAGAATAAGTGTCACCTCACCCAAATGGAATGGCTACCTATTATTGGCTCAGTACCTGGCCTCACCGTCCAGTGTTCGAGTCATGCTATCAGCTTTAGAAGCCAATCCTATATTTTTATATTGGACTAAATGTGCCATGACGCTGTATGGAGTATGGAATTTGGATTTTTTCCGTACTCTTTATCCACCAATTTGCCTGAATATGAGTACACTCCCGGTGCTTGCTCTTGACTATGTGGTAGCCGTCTATCCTTTGGTGTTGGTGTTTCTGGCATATGCTTGTATACAGCTGCATGCACGTGGATGTAAGCTACTGGTATTTTTGTGGTTTCCATTCCGAAAGTACTACGCCAGGATTCAAAGAAAAGTAGACATAAAAGCATCTATTATCGATGTTTTTTCAAGCTTCTTGGCTCTTTCCTATGTGAAGTTTTTAGTTTTAACTTTCAATCTGCTCACTCCTGTAAAAGTCTACAATGTCAGAGGAGAAAGTTTAGGCTATTACGTCTTCTTTGACGCAAACTTGAAGTATTTTGGGTCTGAGCACCTCCCATATGCCATTTTAGCTCTTGTTGTAGCGTTCTTCCTGAGTCTGCCTCTGCTGCTTCTTTTGATTTATCCTCTAAGAACCTTTCAAAGGTTTTGTGGAAACTGGCAGGCACTTCGAATCTTTATAGATTCGTTTCAAGGATGTTACAAAGATGGTGTTGTCGAGGGGAAATACGACTGTCGATACTTTTCAGCTATTTTTTTAATCTTAAGAATAGCCATCCTCTCGACATATTCACTGACACTTTCAGGATATTTTTATCCTCTTTCTCTAATCATTTTGATGGCATTTGCTCTCATCTTGGTCATCGTTAAACCATACAAAGAAAAATATTCAGCATACTTAACAATTGACATTATGTTTCTTTTGATGGCAACCATGTGGAACGCATCAATAACAGCTTGGACATATGTAGATGTCAAGGTACAAAAAAGCCTCTTTATTGCTATTTTGTGTGGTTTGCTAGGTACGTTGCCTTTTGTCTACATGCCAATGCTAGTTCTGAAAGAGCTCAGGTCTAAACTGTCGCTCAGAGAAAAGGTGAACTGTGTGTTCCTTTTCGGCAGGAAAAGGAACAGTTTAAGAGCCGACTATGGTGAAGATGAACACTTACTCCCGAAATTCAATGAAGAAGATAATTATGTCTCATTAAAATAGTCCTGTCTACCAAACAAAAGAAGAACTTGATTAACTAGATACTCAAGAATCCATCAACTCATTATATTAGCTAAACAGACAAGCAAATAAGATTTATTGTGTGTGATGTTTGAATTTACCATAAGCTATAATAGTGATTATATTTCAGTGGATTCTGTTTGAGTGATAGTCTCATGAGAAGACAGGAAATGGGTCAGGAATGAGCTGGGACAGGAAGAGAGAGAGAGTAGGAACCTGCTAACTACTGCCAGGTTTTTGTAAATCACACCACAATGAACAAGGATATGAGAAAGTTTGTAAGTAGTATATATACATATAGCTGAGATTATGTTTGCCATATGATATAATACAGTGCATGCAGCCTGTTCTAAGAAGACATAGAGCTATTTCTTTCACATTATATACTCGCACTAACCTGATTATAATATGCACTTGCTCTGTAAGGGAGAAGTTGATCGTCCAGATTCGTCCTCTCTGAACAGACCGCTCCCAGAAGATTCTTCACCTCTTTAGCTATCATCTCAAGGAAGTGGTTTATAGAATTGACACAGCGCTCTCCAATGATAATACGCTGCCATAAAAACAATGCTATCAACAACAGAGAGAGAGAGTTGGGAGATGTCCTCAGTGGTCATAGGAGGGATTGATTAATCCTAAGGGATCTGGTGTCGGCATGATTCTATTGCTCCAGTCCTTAGTCCTAGCTCTCACTCAACAACATCAGATCTCCAAGGATTAGTCAATCAAGTCTCGGAAATGATTAGCTAGGAAATAGGTCAGAGGAAAACCAGGCACCTGGGATAACCCAGCCAGCAACATTTATAATGAACAGAAATAACTGCTGGCTTGACTGTCAATGTTAATTTGGTCAGATAACAGTAAAAATTGACCTGGCAAATGTATAAGTTAATAAATAAATCTGACAGGTTTCTTCTAGCAGCCTCTGGTGATTACTTGTTTCGTAGAGAAACAGGAGGACTCTTAGAGAAAAATATTTCTTACTTTATAGTCTACCTATAAGTATATAGAACTCTGATCATTAACCATTTTCTGACACCTCCCCATTTATCCCAATAGCACTGTTTGTTTGGTCTTTTTGTCCAGACAAATCTCAAATTCCAGTTCAACAATAGCTAATGTCCTACCAAGATTTTACAATGGAAAATCAAAGACGTGACTTGCTGTACTCACAAACTTTCTAATTTCTGCCTCTGCAGGTACACGTCTTTGGTCACCGTATGTTATTTAGACTCAGAGAGGCCAAGTTATAGTCATGTGACCTTAACCTGAACTTGTGACCCACCATCTACAAATCTATGTTCCTAGCTCCTCCTCCAACTCTGTTGATTAGCTATAGGAGAAATCTATGGTATAATAGAATAAGGTGATACAGAGCTACCTATTTCAATATTACATCAAGTCTCACACCCTTATTATACGAAATGTTTTACAGGTACCCTGCCCTCAATACTTTGTAGAGATAAGAGTCAAAGGGACCGCAGTAACGAAAACCGAGTATCTTGTTCTTACCTCTTCCGGGCAGAAAGGAGAAGTGGAGTTGAGGAATTCCCCACACACCATAGGAAAACCGATGATGTAGCGTAGCATGGATGGAGACCGCAACGCTCGGTTAAATTCATTCTCAAACTGACGGTAGAAAAAACTGAACAGGTACAGAAAAAAAAAAGAGAAGTGATTGTTGTACTGCACACAGGCAAGTCATGGATCATGATCATTATTTAACAAGCTGTTGATTGCAGGGTTTAACCAAGAAATATTGAGTTGGTGGGTATAAGGAGGTTCTTTCCTTTATCCCACAAAATGAATGTACTTCAATAAGTTGACTCACCAGAGGAAAGACATGTCAGACTGAGCAATGAGCAGTTCTTCAAAGTCATCCACTAATCTTGAGTGGACCATTACTCCATTCATGGTAGGAGCTAGGCTAGCATTCTCTGCATCCTTAAGACTAGACAGATTGACAGAGACAGACAGATATAGAGACAGAGAGATATAGAGACAGACAGATATAGAGACAGAAACAGACAGACAGACAGACAGACAGACAGATAGAGACAAAGAGAAAATATGCATTCAATAAAAATGTTATATTATCTAGAAACCTACCAAAAAAGCCTAAGGGGAATAGTCAGAAGAATCCAACTTATTTAGACCATGACATCAATAATTAAAAATAATAACAACAGTTGAAACTATACACAACCCTCCATTCCGTGGCATGCTAAACCTTGTCCAGGTGGTCATGGAATATAGTTGACTAGAGGGACATTCAGAATACATTCAGCAGAGCTGCTCTGTGGAACTCTACAGCATGTTGACAAGGTTATATACACACAACTTTAGTTCATCATCAGAGCGAGTCTTTGTTTGTTTGTTGTTGTTTTTGTCAGAATAGTGTACTTCCTATTCAGTGTACATGCACTACACACAGAATATCTAATTCTAGTCGATTGCAATGAATGTTAACTTTTTCCTAACCACTCACTTTAGTGCAGCTTTGCTGACAGAGGTCAGAGCTTGGAGCCTAAACCAGTCCAGCCGAAGAGCCTGGAAATCAAACTCCACATCTTTACTCTGATCTTTGCCTTGGAGACGTGCCAAGGTATTCACAAAGGATGTGGTCAGGAGAGATTCCTCCTCAGGGCACACTTGAATTTGCTAGAATATGATAATAAAAATGAAGTATTGAGACCACCATTACATCTTAGACACCTCTGTATTGAGACCACCATTACAACTAGGACACCTCTGTATTGAGACCACCATTACAACTAGGACATCTCTGTATTGAGAACACCACTACATCTAGGACACCTCTGTATTGAGTAAACCACTACATCTAGGACACCTCTGTATTGAGAACACCACTACATCTAGGACACCTCTGTATTGAGAACACCATTACGTCTAGGACACCTCTATATTGAGAACACCACTACATCTAGGACACCTCTGTATTGAGACCACCACTACATCTAGGACACCTCTGTATTGAGAACACCATTACGTCTAGGACACCTCTGTATTGAGAACACCACTACATCTAGGACACCTCTGTATTGAGAACACCACTACATCTAGGACACCTCTGTATTGAGAACACCATTACGTCTAGGACACCTCTGTATTGAGAACACCACTACATCTAGGACACCTCTGTATTGAGAACACCACTACATCTAGGACACCTCTGTATTGAGAACACCACTACATCTAGGACACCTCTGTATTGAGAACACCACTACATCTAGGACACCTCTGTATTGAGAACACCATTACGTCTAGGACACCTCTGTATTGAGAACACCACTACATCTAGGACACCTCTGTATTGAGAACACCACTACATCTAGGACACCTCTGTATTGAGACCACCATTACATCTAGGACAGTATCTATGCCTACCCATGTATCAGTAGCGTATTAATTAAATGAGTACATCCCTATAATCAAGACAATATATTAGCCTCGAACACTTACCATGACAACATTCCTCATGAGCTGAGCATCGAATCCCGACATGTATTTGATGTAGTAGTTTACAATGATCTGATGATGCTTCCTCATCAATTCTAAAGATAAAAAAGTGAGCTCATGTCAGAGAAGTTTTGGGACAATTGTCAACTAGTTCTCCATTAATTAAATTCACTATTGTACTGAGATGTTTAGATCACAGGGTTGAAAGGTCAGTGGTCAATGTGAAAATGACTTAGAAGTATGTTTTTACATGATATTTGATTTATAGCCTTTAATAATTAGGGGTCAGTGCAGAAATATATCCGATTAACAGTTATAACTGATAAGTAATTCCTGGCAATCTCTATATATGTTCATAGACCACACCTACTTTTAATCCAACAATCACTATAATTCTTAAATTGGCAGATGTCAAGAAATGCTAAATTAAAAAATTTTGCCCTGACATTTCATGTTTTTAAGATGCGCCTTCTCTATATACTGCTATCAAAGCCACAACTTTCCAAAGGTGTGACTACTCCATTAGATGCCCACCTTTAAGTTGTATAACCAGGAAGAAAAGTTCTGGGAGAGTGTGGTCAGTGTAGTCATCTTGATTTGGACGACTTTTCCCCTTGGGTGGGTTAACACTGTTGTGTTTATACAGCCAGAATATCTCATCTCTGGCTAAAGTCAGGGCATATAAGGCTGTTATTGCCTACAGAATGCAAAACTTGCATCATAACATTCAGCATTATACAACACTGTGTTGTGTTCATACAACCAGAATACAGAGGGAACTGCAACGATGTTTAACAGTTGGTAAAGGGTTATTTTTGACGCTTGTTTCTTCATATCTAACGCTATTTTCTATACAATGCATACCAATCACACCATTACACAAGCATTTGGTGTTTGTGTAGTGCACATAATTCCCATAACAAACACAGCAATATTTTACAGGACTATCATGTGAAGGATAATAGTGCTCACTAATGAGGAGTGAGTGGGTGGGGTAGCATCTAGAGAGATTATGGGGAGAATCACTGTTCCTATATTAATGATGGAGCTGATAATGTACTAATTCTCCACTAAAAGCCATTACCTCTATAACCCCCTATTGTATAGCACATGTAATGCTATATACACTCTTATTCCAGCTCCCTGAAATGAAGACACTTCTGTATTAAGGACACTTGGATATATCATAGAACTTCATTCCCAGAGAT
Source organism: Diacarnus erythraeanus (assembly GCA_964016965.1). Classification (NCBI taxonomy): domain Eukaryota; kingdom Metazoa; phylum Porifera; class Demospongiae; order Poecilosclerida; family Podospongiidae; genus Diacarnus; species Diacarnus erythraeanus. The sequence goes on along the minus strand of OZ024685.1, from coordinate 2,176,582 downwards.
GAGGCCACCCCTCTAATCAGGACAATTTAATTTGTTCCCAGGTGTCTGGAATAGAGAGGCTTCACTGCAAGTGCTTGATCTTTCCTACCAAGATGGACAACACATTGATAAACAAGATTACTATACCTTTGGTCCGAGTAAACCAGGTGAGTCAGAAAACAGCGAGATCAGTTCATTAATAGCAGTACGAAGGTATCTTCTCCTTTCACGATGCAAGGGACCACTATAAAAAACACACATAATGTACTTACTCTCTGAAACCACCATACTCAGTGCCATAATAATATAACTACAGCAACCACTAGGAGTCCACATCATGCTGGATGGGACTTCAAACACAGTAGATTGTATACAGGCATACTGAATTTACTAACACAACAGTGTATATAAGAATTTACTAGTTAATAGCATAAGGCAACTGTAAACCACTTTTTCCGTTTTATAATATCTGATCATAATCCTTCTTATTCTTTGTCCCTAAAAGTTAATCTTGGTCTCAAAATGTTGTTCATTTAAAGAGCTTTCTGATGGTATATACTCTCGCAGCCTGTCTGCCTTCACGTACCATTACTCAACACATCTCAATCACTTACAAATTTAATACCACTTAGATAAACCACAGGTACATCATTTACCAATGGGTGGTTAATGGGTAACCCTGGGTGGGTGGTTACCAAACCATTTGGCAACCACCCACTCAGGTCTCCTCTTCCAAACCATTTGGTAACCACCCACTCAGGTCTCCTCTCCCAAACCATTTGGTAACCACCCACCCAGGTGTCCTCTTCCAAACCATTAGGCAGCACTTTGAACAACACCCATCATTCCATGTAACTGTGAACTATGAATACCTCTAAAGCCAATTTAGTTATAAAGGAATTTTGATAACCCTTTCATGTGGTATTATAAAACCACTTAATTTCTCTCTGGAGATGCCCCAGCAGTGTAAACTCCTTTAGAGCTGCCACCCTCTTCCCTCCCACAAGATTCAGAATAACTACCACACATGAACCGTCTATGAACCACCTGGACACTTACGCATTCTGTAAGGCATGAGTGAGGGCATCCGAAGCATCTGAGGCTCGTTTTCGGTCTCTGCAGGAATGAGAAGAAAAGCTTTGGTTACAACAAGATAGCAAATACCTAGAGATTGGGCTAATTACCAGCTTAGCACCCTAAAGAATCTTCAGTTTACCCCTTACCCAATGGAAATTCCCTATATTAATGGGTGAACAGGTACCTAACACGCCCATCCCTTGAGAACATATACTGACTTACTCCTTGGTTTTGGACTCTTGGAGCACCTTCTCAAAGACATTATGGATGAGCAAACTTTCATCTCTGAAGAGAGTGAGGGCATACCCATCTTGCAAGGCTTGTTTCCAGATATCACTGGCCCCAGGTGTGTTGAGTTGGGAGTAGCAGAGGAGAAAGCCAACTGCGAGAGGGAGAAGAATGAAGTAGGAATTAGTTATTAATTGTTAAAGGGTTAAAATAATATATTTTTTAAAGCTTGTGAGCATTAAGATTGACTAATCCACTTAGATCTGATGTCAGTGTTGATATTTTTTTGCTCTAGCCCTTAGAGCTCTCGTCATCTACCTCACAAGCTGATATCAGATCTCAGACTTTAGCTCTAGCCCTTAGAGCCCTGGTCATCTACCTCACGAGTTGATATCAGATCTCAGACTTTAGCTCTAGCCCTTAGAGCCCTTGTCATCTACCTCACAAGCTGATATCAGATCTCAGACTTTAGCTCTAGCCCTTAGAGCCCTTGTCATCTACCTCACAAGCTGATATCAGATCTCAGACTTTAGCTCTAGCCCTTAGAGCCCTTGTCATCTACCTCACAAGCTGATACCAGATCTCAGACTTTAGCTCTAGCCCTTAGAGCCCTGGTCATCTACCTCACGAGCAGATCTCAGATCTCAGAGAATTAGTCAGAATAGTTCATTAGTAGTCTTAACTTAGAATTAAGAGTAATGGTCTATTGTTAAAACATTAACTTGATTTTTGATTTAGTGGGGTGTCAATTTGATGATCAGTACTACATTTTAAAAGGTAGATAGAACATCTATTGCATTTATACAGCTAAAGCACGTATAATAAAGTGCTGTTCATACTCACAATAGCCAATCACAAATACCATCACACTTCTTGTAAAATGGCTGCTTTTTTGAATGCTTTTTTAAGAAGCAGTTTACTTACTTCTCAATGAGTCAGATACATAAGTAGTGACATTCAGTTACAAAGGTCAGCTCAGACAGATGTTGGACTTAATGTATACAATATAAATAGATTTCTGTTGGGACTAAATATAATTATGTACAGTAATAATAGGAAAGGAGTGATAATTCTACCAAATTATTATCATTTTTACATTCCAATCAATACATTGTGTACAGAGTGAATTTAAGAGCCATAGAAAGTTAAATTTTATAGCTTTTCTCCATGCATCTTCTTCAAAGGTTTCAAGACATGACTTTTTTGCTTATTTCTCTGTCTCTTGATACCTCAAACATGTTATGGTATCATTTGATTTCATACAACTATATATAACAAAATTACAACTGAAGGCTTCTTGCTTCAGTTATTACTTTATCTGTTGGTTAAATTCCTTTCTTACTCACATAGGATCCATCTGTTCATGGTTTCCAGAGAGAGGAATTCGCAGGGAAGCTCTCCACTACTGATAGGTGTGAGCATTGTTTGTGGGGTGCTGCTGATGCTGAGAATATTCTGTTTACGAAGCTGATCAGCTGTTAAGTTACGTGCAATGTATATCTTCGGCAGAGACATCACTGCTTGAAGTATAATCTAAATATACAGGGAAAAATGGAGCAGTATTGGTTAGTCTTGGCTCCTTGAACAAATAAAGGAGAGGATTTAGCACTCCAGCTCATCAAATTATATCAGTGTTATCATCATCACAGCTATTATTATTCCTATTATAATTATTGTTATCATTATCATAGATATTATCATTACTACTACTACCGTTAATATTGTTGTTGCTATTGTTATTATTACTACTGTGTTATTGTTATTATTATTACCATTGTTGTTGTTATTATTATTACTATTGTGTTGTTATTGTTATTATTATTACTATTGTTGTTATTATTTCATGAGCTCTACCTAACAAGAATAAGGTGACAAGCAGGATCTGGTTATACCTTAGAGAGTGGAATAAATTCTTCTGTCATCTTTCTGATGGGACTATCATAGTCGATAAGCATCTGGGCCAATCGAGGGAAATTGGGATCCATAGACCCACGAGTGGCCTCATGAGAAACATTAAACAAACCTAAGGAATAATAAAGGTAGGTAAAGGTCGTCGTGACATCCAAAGGATCATTATTATTACCGCAATCAAACTATCCATAATGTATAGCCATCTAGCAGCCTACTCACCAGTGATGGCTTTCCGGTCATCAATACTCCCCAACATGATCATAATAGAGGCATAATGGGTAACTAAATCCAACAGGTGCCTGGTGAGGTCAAAGTTTATGCACTGGAACAAAAATATAACACATCATAAAATGTGATAAAAATGGAAATCTGGAATATTTTCTACTCCAACCACCTGAAATGAGAACATCCCTAACAGTATAATATTAGGTAGTGCATTATTGCATGGAGTTCAAAAACTCAAGAAGTAGGTAATCCGTGAAGTTAGGTAGCCATGAAGGTGAAGTTAGGTAAGTAAATAAAGTTGAATCAGATAGATAATTGTGAAGTTAGGTAGCCACGAAGATGAAGTTAGGTAAATTAAGTACATGAGGTCACTAACTATAAGCATTATAATATATTGATAACCATTACCAGTGTCCTACCACCGTCAATGTCCTCCTCCTGACCACCACCAGCTTCTGACTAGCACCACCATCATCCACACCATCACTATTGTCCCACTGAACCGCAATAACATACAAAGACAATATACCGGTAGGAGGAACACAATACAGTCTGTAATTAATATCATCAAACTCCGAAATCATCAACTCATTATAAGTCAGATGATGTAGAATGTACGATTACAGTGGAATCATTCTGTTAAATCTGGTGGAATCTCCTATAACTACCCTAAGGACATGTTAACTCTGGTCTAGAATGAAACCCTTCTACTTCAATCCCCCTCTCCCTCTCCCTCCCCCCTCTACACCCCCCTCTTCCCTACAATCCAACCAGTAGCTATAGTAGCAGCAACAAAAACAAAAACAAAAACAACAACAACAACAAAAAAAAAACAAAACCAAAAAAAATAATAATAATAAATAAAATAAAAATAATAATAATTTAATTTAATTAATTTAATTAATTTTAGGAAGCAGAAAAATAAGATATGGTAATGAACTCTTAAGCATTGACTATAGTTCCAGATGATACTCTATCAAACTAAACTAAAGTTGGGAAGTATTGGTTAAAGTAAAGTCATTCTGCAGCGGTAAAGAAGTAAAGTTATTCTCAAGAGTCAAAGAAGTCAACTTATTCTCCAGAATTGGGTTTTGGACCCTACAGCATTTAATTTGGCTCCGAAGCTCCTTGTGCAAGGTCAAAGAGAAGAGAAGGCATGAAAGATAATTCAGCTGAAATGAGAAAGTAGTTATTAATTCGATAAAACTACGTTTAGGTTGGTAAAAACTGCCAAAGTGAATGATGACATTAGGAATGATCCACAAAATGCACCCGGCAGACAACACTATAACCAATTTCAGCATAGACTTCATTAAATTGCCATCAAACCGAACCACATTAGCTCTTACTATCCTATAATACATCACCAGAGATATTGCCACACTTGTAGTTGGAAGAAGGGTCCCCGCAGAGGCTCTAATCACTTCATTAAGGAGAGCAGCTCTCTCTCTACCCTCACTAAACGTTGTGACACAAAAGGAACCTCTGATTTTACATTTGACAGAGTTCACATCCTCGGCAGTTAACCAGAGTAGAGATACGAACACAACAGAGACAGTGACTATCACCGCCAAGACCAAGTTTAACTTGAACTTGCTGAAACTCTGGATGTTAAAACGTATACTGACATAAAACATGATAGCAATGAAGGAATATAATGACTGGTAGGAGAAGAGGATAGATGTATGGATTATCCAGGGTAGTGTTCCTTCATAAGGTTGCTCACACCTCCCTAACAAGGAGACATCAAAGATTAAACTCAGATCCATCAGTAGGCCATAACCACAAGGACCTATAAAACAGATGAAGGCAATCCAGCAGAATATCAGATTGGTTGGATGTTTCGAGAGTGTCTTCTTGACAAAGAAATACATGGTTATGGGTGATAACATAGCACATGGAATCAAGATGAAGACTATGTGACATAGAGCGATAAGGATGTAAGTTTCGGGATCCCTGGGGACTTTGAAGCTGTGACCAAAGAGAGTAGTTGAGAGATTATTAGGACAGTGTTCACTAACGTTACTGCCATTCAATAAGTCAGATGTTTCGTTGTACATGAAGTCTTCATTACCACTTCCATCCTCCATGACAAACTGCAATCTCTTTCTCTTTCTTGCAGCTAACTGCTCAGAGTCCAATGACAGAATATCTCCTGCAGCTAAGTGTTCAAAGTACAATCTCCAGCTAAATGCTCAGAGTTCCTGATAAAAACTCTCTTGCAACTAACTGTTCAGTCTGCTAGTGTGACTACACAAGCAGGAAGTGTTATTTAAATGCTTTGGAAGTGTAAAAATTATTTGTGAAAATTATCTGTGAAAATTTAAGCCACACAAACAAACAGGTAAATGGAAATTTCATCTCAAAATTTCTACAATTCAGGGGATGGCCACACACTTCCTGACGACCAAATTCACCCCTGAATTAGTTAACACTTAACATTGCAAATAACTAAGGCTAAAGAGCATTGTATACATGTTAAGTTACACTATTCAAAGATGGGTAATATGAAATACTACATGGACTCGATAAGTTGCACCATTTGAGCAGAGCTAATCACTTCACACTGGCTGTCCTGTAAATTATACCCAACCAAGTTACATTGGCTGGCCTACACCATTATACCCAGCTACCTTGTGCCTCACACTGGCTGGCCTCACACTGGCTGGCCTACACCATTATACCCACATCCACAATACTGAATCATACAATATCAAAGATTAAACATGGATAGAGGTAAAGAAATTTTTTCCTTTAACTACTTTCTCTTTCCTCTAATCCTTCTCCTCTCCTTTCTTCCTTCCATTTACCCTCACTTCCACACTCCTCTCCTCTCTCACACACTCTTCTCCTCTCCCTCCCCTCTCTAACACACTCCTCTCCTCTCCCTTCCCTCTCTCACACACTCCTCTCCTCCCAACAAGAACTCACAATGTCAAAGAAGAACTGTGATGTAGCTAGTGAAGTAATGACTTCATTTGAAATGTCTTTAAACTCCATAATATCCACAAAGGTGTAGTAGAAGGTGGAGAGTGAAGATATTATGTCCTTCTGGAAACTACTGATGGCTGTCAGGTGACTTTTATCCTGGTGAAGGACAAGAACAATTGTGATACAGTGGAATCCCCTCTATTCACCCCACCCCACTAAAGACTAGAGATTATATAGCAACACTCTATATTATAGACATATAGTTGAATTAGGTGGGTAACTTTAGGAAAATTAGCAAAAAATATGATAATAATAATAATAATAATAACAATAATATTCAAAGGTCTGGCTAGTCACAGATGTCTTTATTAGGCATCCAAAAGTGGTTTCCACATTTCAAGAAGATGGGAGACTTCTTTTTCTTGAAGAGGACTATGTCTGACAGTCCAAATCGATCCTGAATCACATCACCAAATACACTTTTCCAGGTCTAGCTGTCCACCCTCCTTGTCTCTAGCCCTGGCAAACCACACACCTTGTAGTCTCCTCCCCTAGCAACCCACCCTTGAGAGAGAAAGGAAAAAGGAGGGAGAGAGAGAGGGAGGGAGAGAGGGAGGGAGAGAGAGAAGGAGAGTGGGAGGGAAGGGGGGAGAGAGAGAGGGAGGGAGAGAGAGAAGGAGAGTGGGAGGGAGGGGGGGAGAGAGAGAGGGAGGGAGAGAGAGAGAGGGAGGGAGAGTGGGAGGGAGAGAGAGAGGGAGGGAGAGAGGGAGGGAGAGAGGGAGGGAGAGAGAGAGGGAGGAGGAGGGAGGGAGGATGGGAGAGACTAAACCTTAGAGGTAGTGTACATCCCCACCCACACCTCAATAATTTATAGTATATATACCACTCAGTTGAGGGTGGTATCTACTGGTAGTTAACTAAACAGTGTTTTATCTGTTACACAACTTACATAACATAACATAGAGTTATTTTAGTACAGTACAAGGCAGAGTTATGGCAACAATACAACATTATTATTAGTAGAGTAGCAACCCCCATGAAGGGGGCTTAGGAAATTATGCCTATGTGCAACTAACCCCCTCTAAGTTATTCTATAAAATCTCCCCAAGGGGACAGGGCTCTACGCCCCCTAAACCCACCCTAAACTATAGTGTGTACACCCCAAAAGCTATGGGGTACAGACACAAACTATGCATTCATTAGGTACTTATTGCCACTAGAGTCTGAGGAACTAACACACAGGCTGTGTACTGTCACTATAGTCTGAGAAACCAACACACAGGCTGTGTACTGTCACTATAGTCTGAGAAACCAACACACAGGCTGTGTACTGTCACTATAGTCTGAGAAACCAACACACAGGCTGTGTAGGTAACATTAACTGGGACTATAATAGTTTACTAGTATAGCACCACTATAGTACAGTTTACTACTAGCATAGTTTACTGAACACAACAACAAAGGAGGAAAAAAAAAAAGTCCCTTCCCTACTATACATGTTTACACAGGCATTAAACTTAGCTAGGGAGGTCAAATCTTCTGCCCCTTCCCCAAATCCTCAATGAAACCCTGGCTGTTTCAGCAAAGTTACTGTGAATTATTAGAGAACCCTAACAGGGATTTATGCAGAGGGAGAGGGGTCCAAATTAAAAGTGTGAAGGGTCAGGTATTGTCCAACAAAAGATTACAAAAGCTACAAGAGATTCCCCTACCACCATAACCTCCTCCACCCCCAAGGTAGGGTTTAGGAATGTACCTAGGCATTTAAAAACGTCCCTTAATTATAGATTTGTAGGTTTCTTCTTAAACCATGGTAAAACCATGGTAATGTCCTCCAGAGGACAGAAAGTATTATGTCCAATGGAACACCCTTCAATTATTCTTTCTTTCTTGTAAGTATAATAATCCATATTTTTTTTTTTTTTTTGCCTTTGGCCAAGTCTTCTCTAATTATAGAGTATGACCTCACAATATAAAAACTGTCATTTTAAGCCTTCTCTAATTATAGGAATATGTCCTTACCATACAAAAACTTTGAATTAAGGCTGTTTTAAGTTTTCTCTAATTATAGAAGTATGTCCTCACCATATGAAAACTTTGAATTATGGTCATAATACAACAACTACTGAGATAAGTGGGGGAGAATACCTTGGAATAACTGTATTTAGTGATAATATACACACAAACACCTTTGCTAATTATTATGAAACCTCAGTCATTAATATAAATAGATTCTGTGATTATAAAATGTGTAGCCTTGCCAAGATAGCTGATGTAAGATACCTTTGTATCTATGTTGGGAAACTTCTTGACTATGAATTTGATGGCAGACTCCAACGTCTTCTCTCCTAGGCATGATGGTCTTTGAGAAAGGTCTACGCATGTCTGTAAATGAATAATTTAAGAACCTTTAAATGAGTGGAGTAGACTTCTTTATAGACAGATAAACAAACACTTGAAGCAGGAATTCATTTAGAAAATTCTCCAAGAGGATGGAGAATCTAAAATTAATGATACTATAAAGGACGTGGGTGGGGGGGAATGGGAATTGATCTAACTTTCAAGGGGGGAGGGGGAAACGACCCCCCTCTTGTCCCATACCCTAAGTGAAATCCTGTAAAATGTATCTTCATAAATTTAAAGAGGTACTCGAAAGATAACTAGGCTTATGCACATTATGCTTTTAATTTTGCCTATTATGCTATGCTCTGATTCTTTGCCACTTGCCCTATTATGCCTTAAAATTTTGCCCATTGTACCAGATAGACATTGTCTAACACAACTTCCCTAAAAAATCATGCAACACCAGTCTCACTAGTGAGGTCATGAAACACTCCCCTCTTGGTATATCATAAATCACACTGATGTCATTCTCAGGATACACCTTGTATTACCACATCACTCATATTGCATAAGCATAACTATATCACACCTCCCAGCAAACTCAGCTCTATATCTTGGAGTAAAATACTGTGATACCATCTCCCTCATGTCAAAGAACCAGAAATTTAGCACAGTGCAAATCAAAGCTCACCCTCCCCACCCCCAAAATTTTGGGGCATCTGGGGCCAATGCTTACAGGAGTCTATACTTCGTCACTAGCAAGATGCATTTACAACCTAGTTTATATAATATGGTAATGGTCATCAAGTATACAAGACCAGTAATCTAGTTTGTATTGGGTTAGTGAAGTGTTAACCCTCCCTACTTGGTAAAGGGTTTCTTAGCACATATTATATTCAGTTTTCAAGAAGCTATTTAAGCGATGGAATGTCAATGTGAATATCAAAGTGCATGTTAACATCAATGTGGATGCATGTGATGTAATATTAATGTAGATTCATGTACATGTCAATGTGGATGCATGTGATGTAATGTGGATACATGTAACGTCAATGTGGATTCATGTAATGTCAATGTTGGATGCATGTAATGCAAATGTGGATGTATATGATGTCAATGTGGATGTATGCATACCAGTGAAGTTGTCTAAGTGTGAATAAACTTCAAGAATCAAAGGTTTCCATCATACCTTACCATGTAACAATAGCATGGCAAAAGATTACTACTGACAGTGAGAAAACAGGAGACTCAAGACAAAAATAGCTCTTGTTTAGACTAATACTGTATCTTCGCCCCCACACTCAGATGAAACACATCCTAATATAGTGAACTGTCTGTGTTATATAGATCACAAACTGGTCTCAGGTATTGGGATATAAGTCTGGTAGCAGTGTCCTGATAAAACCATAATATTATACCACTGAACAAAACAGTTGAACTAGTTGCACACTGCTTAAACAGTCTAGCAATAACCATCACCCTGAGAAATTATTAGAGTAATAGTCTGCTGGGTAACTCCACTCATGAAAGAGAAGGATCATGTTGCTTTCTCACAGCTATCACCCCTACCCTCAAAAATAGCAACAATAGATTTGCTTACACATAATTTTATGGTCATAGCTCTGGCACACAATCAAGTGTCTATAAAGCATTGAGCTTATTTATAGCCAAAATTATTCCGAGGGTTCCTCTATACCCTCAAAAAGCATCCCCCCAACCCCCTAGAGTCCTAGTTTATATAAACTGAAACTTAGTTATGTGACATTGTTGGGTCTAGAGAAGCTATTAGTTCTGTGTAGATTGGATTTATAATTAACATCCATCACTTTAGGACTTTTGTGTAGGAAAGGGTTGTCAAGGGCAAAAGTGATTAAAAGAACACACATGAAAGAGGAATATAGGTATTGAATCTTTGGCCAGGTGGTTGGCATGCTGTCCCCTTGTAATAACATGCTACATTTATCTCTCCAGGTTACATTCACAATGACATTGTTACTGACTCAACCATCTAATTATTGTGTGTAAACATCAACCATTCATGAAGATATATTTATACACTCTCACTACACACCCTCTCACAGCACACCCTCTCACTGTACACCCTCTCATAGCACATCCACTGTAATACCCTCTCACCGTACATCCTCTCATAGCACACCCTCTCACTGCAACACCCTCTCACCACACACTCTCTCACTGCAATCCTCTCACCATACACTCTCTCACCGTACACCCTCTCACTGTAAACCCTCTCAGTACACATCAAGGTAGGAGTTTTAGAGTACTAATATAAATGTGTATATAATATGTACACACTCTCTAAAAAACTTTTCCAATACAAAGAAAACACAGTTAATGGAGTCTATTCTTCCCTCAACTTGGTTATTTCCTCCTCCTAAAAAGGAGGTCTCACCTACCAAAAAACCTCCAGAAATACCCAAACACACTGAGGGCTGTCTCTACTCCCTTAGGGATGCTTGTTAAGTAAGAAAAAAGGAGAGATGAGCTCTTGTTCCCACTCTTATAGGACACAACTGGCCAATGTTTGTCAGCAACACCCCCTCTTCTCCCATCTGCCAACGTCTGTCAACTGAGGACAGCTCCTCCTCTCCAGTTCCTCTCTCTAACTAGGCTAGTAAACTTTCCTGACCACTCACACAGACCTCAAAACAAGGAAGGTTGCTAGGTAAAGAGGCAATCATGAGGTATTAAGACAACCCGATGGAATAGAGAGGTGTTTGCTTCCTATTCAGTACAATAATAATAGGTAAGCACTTATAGAGTGAAGTGGCAGTACAAATTACTCCTCTCTTTCAGGACATTTCTCAGTAATGATAATCCTCACAAGATCAATACATATCGACTAACTAGACCAAAAAAAAAAAAAGGCTATCCAGATGTACCTCAACAAGCTCACAAACACAAAGAAACTTTGTACCAAGTTAGGTCAATATTTCAGCTTCTACTTCCCATTATTCATAGTAAACAAACAATCTTCACCTTACCTTCATAAAAGGAATTGGCTTATGTTTTTTATTGTTTTTCTTGCAAGGTAGAAGTTTGTGACTAAATCACAATTACACATTTTGACCTCCACTTATATCAAGAGTACTATAACAACAAGGTCATTCATTACTTCAAGACAGCATGCTCCATTTTATATTCACCAAGAAAAAAAAAATTCATATGAATTAACTGAGAGCTAGTGCTCAGACAGTTTAATTTTACTCATTGAAATAACAATTTTAGTGCCAGAAAACTACAAAGACACTTGGATTATGTAACTTGAATCATAGGGATAAATTGGTATACTAAGAAAAATACCACCTAAACATTTAGAGTAAAAACTCTCTACTCTATCATACAGTTTCAAGTTACCCCCACTCAGTCTCTTGGTCAACCAGTAAGTCCATATCACTACATAGATATTTGTATTAGTACCACACCCACAGAAGACTAAAACCATCATTAATACTGTTATAGTACTAATATAGCACCTTTTTAATGTTGTAGACTCTAGTCAGTATACCTTTACCCCTCTCCACCAAAATTGTCAGCTTCTCAGCGAATTTCCTCTCACCCACTGATGCACTGGTGTGCACACGATGCATACTCGAGGGCTAGCCGTTCAGCACACGAACCCTTAAAGTCCGCCTTCAGTCAATAAATCACTGCAGGTCTGTTTTACCCGCAGATTGCAACGGTGCAGAACCTGCTAGCGCCAGCAAGAATAAACCAACACACTAGAGCGGCACTTCAAACCTACTTTTACGTACCGGCTTGCAAGCAGTAGCTAGCCAATACCTACGTAATTTGTAGATCACGCGACACCCCGAGGGGGTCCGCCCCTGAGGAAATTAATTGAGTGTATTTTTAATGAAAGGGGTGTGCGCCAAGACCTCCTAGAGGAACAATATCTTGTGTTTAGCTAGTTAGTAGCGCCACCACTAGGAGTGACTGTAAGGAGTAGCTACCGTGGGGCATCACCTCCGTACAGTTAAGAGGGATAAATAGCTGACTAGGCCTACTTAATCAGCTAGGACTAGCTCTAACGTCGTAAAACGTGTCAAAAGAAGGCAAATAGCTTAAAAGTTAGCTAGCTACGGTGCTGCCTATTATACAAAGAAACATTTGGGAGAAGTAATATTTAGGTGTTCTCCAGTTTTGTGTTACTGAGCCAAAGATTTATCTTGTGAAACGTTTGAGCCGGATTCATCCTTCATCTGATCATTGATGGCCGAATCGGCTGTGGAAGATTCTCGGACCCAGTCTGCTGGGAGCCAACGACCAAAAAGTGAGTCATTTTGTCGTTCTGACACTAGATGTGACCTAGCCAGGGATCACCTTGCTTCAAGGTGTGATATTTAATATTGACATACCAGCTTGCTAGCTAGCTAGCTACCTCACCTGCATGTGATCACTAATAGACAGGTAGCTATATACCCAACCACAAGATTATGTTAGACACCATTGTGTAAGAGATATATCTAACTTCTAAGCTAGCTTTAGTATAGCTACAAACCTTCATGTCATCTACTGTAAGCCTTCAATATGGTTGTAAGCCTTCAGGTTTGCTCAGTTTATAAGCTATCAGTCAGGTAACTAGCTATACCTCATCTCATTGTGTTCACGTGATGGTGTTCAAAAAAAAAAAAAGGCAACATTATAGCAGGGAGGTTGTCTAGAGGGAGAGAGGTGTTAATTCAACGTACCTTTACGAACACCTGTGTGTCATGAGGGCCAGCACATGCCTGCATGTTACTATTACACAGCTCTGTGCATACAACTTAGTGTTAAAATGTGTAGGTCACCCTGATACATACACTTTATTCTCGAAAAGTAACATTCCAGTGGTCTCTGGTTAAAACTGTGATGTATATCTTTTATATATCAATCCAGGGAGAACCCGAATGAGTGCTAAGAGAAAGGCTGCCATGGAAACAAAAGATGAAGTGAGTAGTGGAGTAGTGGAGTGTTTTGATGACAAAGAGTAGTAATAACTACTTGTTATGTTTAGGCCATGAACTCTGCTAACTCTAGCTATGTTGCTAGGTAGAGACATACATAGAACTGCATAAAACTCCACCTACTGTAGCTATTTTTGTGTAAGGTACCACCTATGGTGGGGATAAGCTTAACAATCCCCACATTTGTGAGTTACTACAAGAGAATCTACTGTACTGTATAATATATGTGCTATTCAGTCAGATTACTCTTCCAAACAGGCATGCTGTAAACTGAACAGTTAGTCGTCGGTGGGATAAAAACCAGCAGTTTGCAAATGTGTGTGGTAGAATGCATTTAGCTTGAAGCCTGAAACATTTTCCCTGTGTTCTTCCTGAGCTAACAAGATTAACCTATGGGTCAAATGTCCTGGAGTGATTCAAGGGTTTAGTGGTAGGTAGTGTAATAATAATAGTGAAGCACATGGAAGAAATCTTCAGAGAGTATAGTAGCACTCTCAAGTATGTAGGGAGGACTAAACCCCACCTATAGCACAATATGCCTCAATTTTACTATAAAGTTCCTGGTGTTAGAAGGTGTCTAGCTATGCATAACCCATCACTTTAACTGGTAGACTCTAGATGTGATATACTCAGCACTGTCCTGCTGCTTTGTGCTGTTAGACCACACCTAAGCCCTGGTGGGTGCTTGACTAAAACCTTGCTAATTAGCAGTGTTAATTGGTAGAAAAATAAACGCCAGTTGTTTGTAAGCCCACTTCCAGCTCAAGTTTAGAATAGTTGAAAGCTCCTCATTCTAAAACATTTATTTGAACTTAGTGAAGGGCTGGTCCTACTTTTTCTGACCAGCAGCATACCAGGTTTTCTTGTCACTGTACTACAAATGGATACCAATGACATGCAAACATGCTAACTTATCAGTGCTCAGGGATCTACACAAGATACTGCTATGGTGTTGTTGTACCAAAACTGTGGGTGTGGTCCACAGTGGAAAGGTGGGGCATGCAGTGAAATATGGGTGTGGTCTAATGAGGTACAATTATAGAGAAATTAATTATGCCTAATGCTATCATGGTTTGTAGGACTAGTTCTGTAATTATTTATTCACTTATTTATTCACTGATTTATTTATTTATTTATTCACTTATTTACTTATTTATTTATTCACTTGTTTACTTATTTATTTATTTCCTTTATTTTGTAGGAAAATAAACGGAGAAGGACTTTTGATAACTTCTACACATTCTGCAGCTTTGTTCTAGAGTATGAAGAGAAATTGGTAAGAGATGTTGAAGTGTAGACCTGAGGATATGATCTATGGGTGGCTGCATTTAGGATGTGCATCTTGCATGTGGCTACCAACCTCTGAAATGAGGACACCCCTGTATGCAGTGGAATCTCTATTCCAACCCTCTGAGATGAGGACACCTCTGTATTAAAGACACTTGGATGTGTCCCAACCTGGAAATGAGGCACACCCTCTAATTAGGACAATAAAGATGTCTGGAATAGAGAGGCTCTGCTGTACAATCTATCCTCTCTCTTCTAGAATACTGTAATTGGGAAAGAAATAAGTATGTCATGATACTAGATAGTGTCTAAAAGAAGGTGTGTTTGTTAGCAATATGAGTCAGGGTCTTTGGAGGAATATGTGGAAGTGGTTTCTGCTTGGGTGGATCCCTAGATCTGCCTCCCACTTGAGGAGGCAGATGATGGGAATAGTGTAGATGGCTCAGCCACCATAAAAAAGTATCTTCACTGTCCTTGCAAAGGCAGTCATCGTTCTTTCTTCACCAACCTGCATTGTTGTATATAATAAAATCAAGTGTTCAGTAGACAATAAACAATTGAATAACTAGAAGGTGTTATGGAGGAGAGAGAATAGATTGCTATAGAGTAGTTTTTATTAGTGTTGGTGTGATCTGTTGAAGATAGCCAAATTTAATACCACCAAATATTAAACATTGATCAGGTATATGTACACTGTAGCCAAATATAATACCACCAAAATTTAATATTAAACATTGATTTTTAACAAGTATGATAGTCAAAATAAATATATCCAAATTATCATATTTAGAACCAATACAGAATGTAGATATTCTGTATGGGTGCACTTTATAAATATACACATGACAAATGCTTACATGGCTACTTCCTAGTTGTTTCTTGATATATAGCTGAGTCAAAACACTGACTAATAGTAGGTCAGCTAGAAGCAGTGTGTTTTGTTTCTCCTATTTCCATGGCTCTTAACCCTCAATATCAGGAAAGACCTATTTCAAAGGAGATTAAAATGACAACAAGATTCAAGTCTCCCTTTTCGAAAAAGATAGAAACTAGTAAGGCTTCTGTAGCTGCTCTCAATATTAGGATCAATACTGAGTTTTAATGGCTAAAGAGAGAAATTATCTTTACCAGAGGAAATAGAAGAAAGGTATGTATGTATTAATATAAAGCCAGTAGATCTGGAAAAACAGGAAGATTGAGAGCCCTGTATTCCCACTACAGGCGTTACACAAATCCAGTACACACCAGGGCTAGTCACATAAAGGTATTGAGAGAAAGTGGGAAGGTTCTCCCCACAAGTGGATGACTTCACCTTTTTCTCTAACAGATGTGACAGGTTCCTTATTTAAAAAATCTACCCTCCCCAAAACAAACATTTAGCCTGCCTGCTGGGACTGGTCAAGGGAAGAATACTAAGAAATGGGGTAACTTTTGAATAAAAGTCTAGTCATTAATTTCTGTGTAATCACAGTGTGATATCTTATTTCCTGGAGCGGAAAAATGCTTTTTAGTAACCATGCAGCGACATAATCCTTAGCTTCTTCTATTAGTGTTATTAGATTGTCAATACCAAAAGTGGATTGGATTATACAGGTTGCTTAGAGACACTGCTTTATAAATAAACCACATCTAAAACCAATTATTGAGCATGCTCAGTATAAAATAACATAACATGTCTAGTACAGTTACAACTATACATAGCATACCACCATTGCTACACTCAAGATAACTGACACAGTACATGGAGCAAGTATTTAAATACATACTGGTCTAAGCATAAGAGACTCACCTCACAATATAAGACTAATACTGCAATCTTTGTAAGCAGTGTTCTCCAACCTACCTTTCAAGTTGGTGGTGTAGGAAGAAGTTGGAAGGTCAGAGAAGTTAATGCAGCACAACAAATGGAGCAAAATGCTAAATCCATACTCTCATGGTGGATACATGGTTATTTGGAGCATCTGTAGAGATGGGCAATGGCTCTAGAGTGTGTATGTATATTAGCTGCCTATAAACTATGACTACCACATGCACATATACTCCAGAGCCATCAACCATCTCTATGACAACTGTTCTATATCAGAGCCACCAACCATCTCTATTGACAACTGTTCTATACCTACTATCAGTTGAACTGCCAACCATCTCTATGACAACTGTTCTGAAACCTGCTGTACTCTCATCTCATGAAGATGTAATAATCACCAGACAAACTTTAAGGAGCCCTCAGGCAAATTTCCTTGAGGCTCCAACACTAGTAGCTCATCAATTACCTTTCAATAGATTTGATGTTATTCCTAGAACACTTAGTAGATCTGCCTAGAAGGACAAACT
Source organism: Diacarnus erythraeanus (assembly GCA_964016965.1). Classification (NCBI taxonomy): domain Eukaryota; kingdom Metazoa; phylum Porifera; class Demospongiae; order Poecilosclerida; family Podospongiidae; genus Diacarnus; species Diacarnus erythraeanus. The sequence goes on along the minus strand of OZ024685.1, from coordinate 2,159,300 downwards.
TGCTCTTGTCTGGTCTAATGGAAGCCCTAACATCATGTCATTCCAGGTGGTTAGTTAAATAGCTGTAGTGGGTTGAATGGCTTATACAAATTCTCTCAGTAACATGTGATGATGCATGACCAACCTCACTATAGCAAAAAAAAAAAAAAAAAAAAAAAAAAAAAAAAAAAAAAATAATAATAATAATAATAATAATAATAATAATAATAATAATAATAATAATAATAATAATAATAATAATAAATAAATAAATAAATAAATAAAAATAAATAAATTGAAGAACCTCAAAGGATGCTATGCATACTATGTACTAATAATTACAGTATTTATCCTTCATCCCTACAGGCATCAGAAAACAGAAATAATCTCCCTACTCTACACAGCCCCGTCAACTCAGCTGGCGAAAGCTCCTCCTCCTCCACACCCTCTTCAAGTGAGTCTAGCAGTGGAGGGAGTGAGGTAAGTGACGGTGGAGAGGTGGAAGGTACAGATTTCCCTAATGCAGACTCCAATGAAGATGGCAAACTAGAATATACATCAGGTAAATGAACTTTTTGACCCTCCCTCGTACTAATGCTTCAATATCCTATGGATCAATTAATTACCTCTTTAGAGTTCAATGAACATGTTTCTATGGGTGGGGAATCTGAGATAATAATGGTGCACAAATATGGTAAAGGGTTTATTTGGCAAGGATCATCAATGATAAAAGTCAAGATAATGTATGCACCATATTAAAATAGAAATCTTTCATTTAGGCTCCTTAGCGGGGGTGGGGCTTGGTAGGGTGGGGTGTGTGGACTCTGCCACTCCCCTCATGGTATTAGGATTTTAGCTGATAAGAGATTCTTTTTTAAAACCAGATGATGAATCATGGAATGTGGTCACATGCTTCTGTCGAAGACCATTTGCGGGACGACCAATGATTGAATGCTCGAAGTGTGAAACATGGATTCATCTCTTCTGTGCCAAAATCCGGAAAGACCACGTTCCTGATATATACGTCTGTCCAACTTGCACTAAATCCTCTTGAAGTAACATTTCACACAAACCATTCCTTTCCCACCATCACTTCACTTGCTAAAGTATTCAAGCCCTTTTCTGTACTCTGTTGACTGTTTTAAGACAGAATCTGGCATCCGTTCAAACTTATCATTGTATTCTTATTGTTAAAAAAGTCTTTGAATAAACACCTAGACACACCTACCTTTGGACACACCCACTGGGCACACCTTCCACCACATTTTCTGCTTTGTTACATTCCACACACACACACACACACAGAAAGAAGAGGATTAGAAGGTCTTAATACAATGAAACCTCTTTATTATGGAATCCCTGGTACAAATAGTTTCCTGATTAGAGGGGTGGCCTTATTTCAAGGAATGAAGTTCTACTCACATCCTAGTGTCCTTTATACAAGGATGATGCCCTTATTTTTAGGGAGAGCTGGCTGGCCAATCAGATACTTTAATCATGTAACTTTAATAGACCCCCACCCCCTATAATATGCGAGGGTATACTAAAATACACACTACGTAGAAGCTAGTTGGTATTTACTAAAAGTTAGCATACACGTTCAACGATCATTACCATTTGAAATCCAGCGTGTTATTTTTGCAGTCGCGTTTTTCTCCATAACCTCAGAGAAGATTCCTGTTGGTGCCAGCAGATGGCTAGTATAGGAGGTACCACACAACCCGCTACAGGTAACGAGACAAAAAATGATGGAAAAACGGCACCCTCGGCCCCAGTCAGCGCTGCCAAGGTAGGTGTGGGTGGGGTTTTCAATTAAACCGCACCACCTCTCAGTGTAGAAGCTAGGGGGGTAATGAATTTAGGCAGCTAAAGGTTCTGACAGTTCCACTCCATCTAGTACAAGTGCCACACTCCACAACTTTTTAGGACTTTTTATGGTTTTATGGATGAAAGCTAGACCAGGCCAACATGTTTCTAAGATAATCCAGCCAAAATTGGACCAAGGTTTAAGAAATAAAATATCCTTACTTCAACACAGTTTAGATGTCTTTCTTCTCTCAACCAGGTCATTACTGCTGACCACACCCACCTTTTGGCCACGTCCACTATTTTTGCCAAAGTGGCCAAGAGAACATGTCTGTTTTTAAAAATATGACTACTATTACACTTCCCACAGCTATTCCTTATTCCCACAACTATACTTTAAAATCTCATATAGTAATAACATATTCTAGAGCACACAGCCTCAAAGGCCGAATTACAGTCTGAAATTTACCTTGGTTGGCCACACCAAAGCTGTGTCGAGTGTGAAGTTCAGTCCAGATGGTCAGTGGCTGGCAAGTTCTGCAGCTGATAAGACTATTAAAATATGGGGAGCTTATGATGGGAAGTTTGAGAGGACAATAACGGGACACAAACAGGTAATATAGGGCATAAACAGGTAATATAGGGTACATTTCAATTCATCTCAAAGTGAAAACTCTACTATCTCCTTTTTGTTGTATGAGGGATACTGTATTAAGAACCTTTTAATTTTTGAATTGTGGTCAGTTTCTTATTCTCTTCCAAAGTTTCCACTAGTATAAGGTGACAGTATACTCAGTGACTAATAAATCATACTCTACACAGAGAGAGTATGTTTACAGGAGAGAGAGATGGAGTGTAAAAGGGAGAGAAAGGAGGGAAGAGATAGATAAAGAGAAAGAGGGGAGATAGGAAAATCAATCACATTAGAGATATCAATCAAAGTGTTACATTTATCTCACGAACTAGTCAAGAAAGGACTCCTGAAATGGATACCAGGACTCACTGGGCTCCAAATCAGAGAAGTTCTACTACTATAGTTCAAGAAAAATTAGTGTCATATTTCTGATGGATCAGCTACACTTGTGATATTAACATGGCTAGCTATTAATGTACCTGCCTGAATGAAAAGTTTCACAATTCAAACCTTTTTTTTTATATCTATTCTAGTGTTGGTACTAATTGGAGGTGTTGTACTTGGAATCCAAGATAGCCATAATAATATATAGCTGTACTATAGGGAGTTTGTGATAGTGTAGTAGAAGAATGTAATGAATATCTATAATCTGAAATAGTAGTAACATGAATCAGTTATTATATAGCACATGTACTAGTTGAGTGGAGTATTCTGGAAGTTCATAGAATATTCTGTGTGTACTAGGTCCTATGTGGAAATCCATCAAAGTCTTGCCTGTTGACCTGGTGTGTGCTGAAGCTAGCCTGCATTATTTTAGGCATCTCCCTTGAACTATAGTTTAGTGGAATGCCTCCCTTACGTGAACCACGTTTGTTACTAACACTGGTGTTGCTAGCCCCTAGAAACTGACTTATAGAGTTTAGGCGTCTTAATTTCTTCTTCAACTTGTTCTGGAGAAAATTTTGTCTGTGTGCAGTTGCATAATGCTTGTTGGGCTAGTGCTAGTTTGTGTGTTATTTTATGTGGAGTGGTAGCTATGGTAACTGAAAAAGTATGGCTTACCTAATTACAGTTGAGGGAGAGGTCCTAAATGGAGGGGTGACCTCATTTCAGTGGGTAAAGTTCTATTAAATGTTAATATCAAAGTTTGTATCTAAATGTCCTTAATACAGAGGTGTCCTTCTCATTCCAGTGAGTTAGAATAGAGAAGTTCCACTGTAATACTATAAGGGACTCTAGAAGTATATAGCCCTCCATGTAGGTACTTAAAATGTTTAGATACTGTTTTTTATATCCAGAACCTGTATACTCAGAGCATATCAGATGTGGCTAGCCCTCCCTGCCTGAATTATACACATTTCTGTACACATGTAGGGCATATCAGGTGTGGCTAGCCCTCCTTGCCATAATTATACACATTTCTGTACAGATGTAGGGCATATCAGATGTGGCTAGCCCTCCCTGCCTGAATTATACACATTTCTGTACACATGTAGGGCATATCAGATGTGGCGTGGTCGCAGGACTCGAAGTACTTGGTATCAGCATCAGATGACAAGACATGTAAAATATGGGAAGCTGCTACAGTAAGTGTTCCTTCCCTTCTGGGAGGGAGGGTCTTCGGCTGTATTTATAATAGTATAAATATGAACCTACGGTTCTAGAAACTACTAAAGAAATTAGAAACTAATGATATAGAAAGAACAGGTTTTAAAGTAATTAGAAACAAAAAAACCCGAGTAATTAGAGACTAAAGATATAGAGAGAACAAGGATCAAATTTAGAAATTAGAGAAACTACTATAGAGAGAGCAAGGTTCTAGCTGAAACAGAATTAGAAATTAGAATAATATTCTAATTTAGAAATTAGAAACTATAATATAACAAGGTTCTAGCTAAAGTAGAATTAGGAGCATGATTCTAATGAAATTGGACACAAGAAATTAGGATATATAGAGCAAGACTGGATGAAAGGGAAGGAGAGTCTTGCAAGACTCTCCCTCCCTTTCAGGAAGAGATGCTCTGGTTTGAACTCTGATCTTAGATCCTGTTAATTTCACTGTTACTTTATTTCCACTGTATTCTCAGTAAATAGGTGTGCGGAAATAAAAAAAGGCCCCAAAAAAATTTTTTTTTGACATCATTAATAATAATAATTAATCATCACCACATGATTTGGGCATCAGTGAAAAATTAAAAGTGAATTAATTAATCTGTAATGTCATTATTTTTGAGATTAGTGAAAGTGTTTCAGGTTTGCAGTATAAATAGTAATGTGTAATAATACGTACATTTCAGGGTAAAGGGCTCAAAACTCTTCGAGGACATACAAATCACGTGTTCTGTTGTAACTTCAACCCGCAGTCAAACCTCATTGTGTCTGGATCTGTAAGTGTTAGGTCAGCATGTTCTCCGTGGAAAACGTATGGGTGGATTGGGACAAATTACACTGTTCTAATTAGAGAGGTGGCCTCATTTAAGACGGTGAAGTTCTATTAATGTTAATACACATGTTATTTGGGATATATCCTGTGTCTTTAATACAGAGGTGTCCTCATTTCAGAGAGTAGGAATAGCCAGGTGTCCTCATTTCAGGGGGTTGGGATAGAGAGGTTCCACTGTATACAGAGGATTCCAGGGAGTTAGAATAGAGCGGTACCACCATTAAAATCAACTGCTGTATATACACAGTTTGATGAAAGTGTTCGGATATGGGAAGTAAAGAGTGGCAAATGTATGAAGACACTCCCAGCCCACTCCGATCCTGTGTCTGCAGTTCACTTCAACAGAGACGGTTCTCTTATAGTATCCAGTAGCTACGATGGCCTATGGTGAGTGTGAGCCTGACATAGACTGTATGCACCTTCATGCAAATCATTTTGATATTTACAAAGCTGCCCTTCATTTTCTGCCAAGACCTTTGAATTCAGTAATCAATTTTAGCAGACCACTCTCGAGTGTGCATATTATATTTTTCCCAGTATAGATTAGTTATGGTGCTGTGTTGGAACTGTGTCACTCCATGGCTGCTAAAGAAATTTTGTATAAGGATGTTTTAGTTGTTCCATAACATTTCATACATTATCACGCACTCTACACAGAGAAATTTCATGATACAGTAACTTTAAACCTGATGTAGAGGGTTCCAATACAAAGGAACTCGTCTATTCCAATCCTCTGAAATGAGGACACCTCTGTGTATAGTTGAACCCCTTTATTTCAACCCTCTTAAATGAGGATACCTCTGTATATAGGAAAACCCCTCTATTTCAACCCCTTAAAAGGAGGCCACCCCTCTAATCAGGACACTTTTATTTGTCCCAAGGTGTCCAGAATGAAGGGTACTAATGGAATAATGGTAATTATCCAATTATATGAATTGACTGGATGTATTGTTAATATTGTAGTCGGATATGGGACACTGGTTCTGGGCAATGTTTGAAGACGCTTGTGGACGATGAGAATCCACCAGTGTCATTTGTGAAGTTCTCTCCCAATGGAAAGTACATATTGGCTGGAACTCTTGACAAGTTAGTGTGAAAATACACAATAGAATTCCTTTGAGAATATATTCATTCCAGCTAACCTTGTATTTTGAGGATATAATTTGTAGAAATAACCTTTATGCAGACAGTAAAATCTCTATTCCAACACCCTGAAATAAGGACACCCCTTTATTAGGGACACTTGGATGTGTTCCAAATAACTGGTGTATTATTGTGTTTTGACAACAATATTTAGTGTGTATACTTCAGAGCCACTCATTAGCACTTCTCTTCTGCAATCTGCTGAATTTGTGGGGAATGTTGGGGCTACTGCTGTGTGTACAGTTCAGTGTAGAAATATTCTTGGGACATTAATAGCCTGGGGTCTGTGGCCTGTGATAATTTAGGAGATGTCCTTTTTGGAAGGGGGGGAAGAGGTATTCTTTTGTTTGTGTTTATCATTTTATTTTGTTGTATAACAAACAGCACATTGAAGTTGTGGGACTACAGTAAAGCAAAGGTAAATGGCTGTGTGTAGCTAGCTAAATGCTGAAGATTTTCCTATTCTCCTCACCCAGTCTCTCTTTATAGCACTGCTGGGGGTAGCCTACCTTCCCAATGTGCTGCATATTTATCTACTACTTTACAAACATTTTAACCCTTTGAAGTTTCTTTTTATTGCAGTGTTTGAAGACATACACAGGACACAAAAATGAAAAATACTGCATTTTTGCTAATTTCTCTGTCACTGGAGGAAAGGTGACTCTTTTCTTGCATATAGCAAATTAATAATGTATTTCTGTGTGCATTGGTTCCTTGTAGTGGATAGTTTCAGGATCAGAAGATAACATGGTTTATATATGGAACCTTCAGACCAAGGAAATAGCACAGAAACTGGAAGGTCACACAGGTATTATGCAATACAACAGCAGTGGGTCACACAAAGTATTATAGATGAGTTGGTGTAAAAATACCAAAGTTGTTGTTTGGCACATATCCAAGTGCAGGGATGCCCTTATTTCAGAGGGTTGGAACAGGGGCTCCACTGTATACAGAGGTGTCTTCGTTTCAGAGGGTTGGAATAGAGGGGTATATGTGAGGTTGTCATTACAATTCTATAGTTCCTTTTACTAAAACACACAAGGGGGAGAGGAATTATTAATGACTTGAGTCCCTAATTAATTTGGGAGAGGGATTATACTGTGGTATCTGCTTATCAACTTCCAATACAGAACTTGTTTATCAGTTTAGTTTTTTGCCACTCCCATTCCTCCTTAGCTTCTCATTGGTCAAGATTCCATTCCATGTCCATTCCGTTTTCCAGATGTAGTTCTGTGCACTGCCTGTCATCCAACAGAGAACATGATTGCCTCTGGGGCACTTGAAAATGATAAGACGATAAAACTGTGGAGATCAGATTTCTAACCACATGAGAACAAACGGGCTCACCTGTGGAGTGATATTTATGTACACTGTCTTCCCATCCTGTTATTTTATAATTGATATGTCGGTCTTTTGACTTTTTGTCTTCCATAGCTACATATACCCTCCCCTCCCATCTCCTCTCCTTCCTATCTCTTCTAAAACCTTCTCTTCTTTATGTACATCTTCTTTATGCTTACTCATCACTGACTTACAAAATATAATGTCCAGTGTTTCCTATAATATCACCATATTATAAAGTATAGCAGTTAATTTATCAGTCTTGCTTGGCAGGTGTTTTAAAGGCTATTATCTGCACAATAGAAAATTAGTGGTCGAGGTAGCTATCTACAATAATAAGCTTTATATTATGGAAAGTGTTTTATTAAGGTAGCTAGCTAGCTAGCTATATTGAGTTATTGGTTTAATTTTGCTGGCATCACTAGGATTATGATACTACTATGTGGAACCCTTAAACTAGAATGTGTAACTGTTAGACAAGAAAAGTACATCAAAGCTAGCTAAATCATGTATACCTCTGACATACTAATAATTATTTATGGCACTGAACATAGTTGGAATGTCCTAACAGGGTGACATGAGGGGGGGGGGGGGGGGGGAGGGGGTTGTTTGTAGTTGTTTCTTGTTGCAGCCTGGAAAACTGGAGGGTGAAGGTCAATTTTTTAACGATAATATTACAAGTGTCCATCCCTCTTTTAGTTTGTACACTTTCTGCATTATGACCCATACCTAAATTCCCATTATTTCCGGCCTCTCACTGACTGGTTTCCCTTCATTATTAAATTTTAGTAAACCAAACCATATATCACATATCTAGCTATATCCTGATCTGTAGCTAACCATTTCTATAGAAGTGCAAGACATTTGGCTGTCCTGACAAAATTTAAAAATAATAAGACATTGGCTAAGGTTTAATTAGAGGGGTGTGTCATCCGGTGCACGTGTCACCATCCGATTCTGGCCGGCGGCCCTGATCGATCGCGATCGAGAAAATGACTGAGGGGTTGGCTGAGGGTGAGGTGGAATTCGACGTGGTAGTGATTGGTGCTGGAGTAATAGGCAGCTCTACAGCCTACCACCTCACTTGCACCGAAGCCGAGAAGAAAGTCTTGCTTCTAGAACAGGTTAGAGTATAAATTTTTATGTAAACACAAGATGTATTTTTGGGAAACTTAGCTATGTAGAATTCTTGTTATTTATCATGAACTTGCTGAAAATACCATATAATTATTATTATATTGTTACTGCTGTGGAAGGAAACTTTGCAATAGTTTTAGCTATGAACACATGCATAGTGTATTATTATTATAGACCATTATTGTAAAGTTGAGCTTTTTTGTTGCTTCCAGTATTTGAAAGCACTATTTTCTGATTAGTTGCAGCTAAAAATATACCTAACAAGACTATTACTTAATTTTACTGTATCACTGAGTGAAGAAGGCAGTGCTGCTTCAGAAGAAATAATTATTAACTCTAATTTAACCACTCTGTGATCAGCACAAAACTGTACATACTTTTTAAGATCAGTATGACTTACATACACATAATATAATATTATAACAATTCTCCTTAGTTTGGGGATCACTCAGGCTTACTCAGGCTCACTTATGTTATTATGTGTGTTCTCTTAATGACTTTTGTCCATGAAGATCCTTTCCGAACACAATATACCACACAATGCCTTTACTAATAGCTATGAATACAGTCCATGATAAAACTGTGACCAGATTAAGAGCTTTACTTGCTGATCAAATCTATGGATATGTACTATCTTGTAATGATTATGTCTGCTCATTATAGTCAGATAGCTAACTGGCTGAAGTCTGCAGCCAACTATAGCACTTTTGAGCCAAGTTTTCATTTTGTATCACTCAGTGGCTCAATCAGTTTGGTGTGAGTCAGGAGACAATATGGGTCCTTGTTCAGTATTTATATTTCAGTTCCCAGTGCTGCACACAAGGGGAAGTTCCATTGGTGGTTCCCGAATCACTCGTAGAGCCTATGTTCAGTCTTACTATGTCCAGATGATGGATGAAGCTATCAAGATATGGAAGGAACTACAGAGAAAGAGTGGAATGGAATTCTACAAGTTGGTAGCAACTACTGTAATAATATATACAGTAGTTTCATGCATTTCTCATCATAGCTATATAATTAAAACTAGCCCAAAGACCACAGTTTATGTTATTAAGACATGGTTTATTAGTAGGCCATGCTTCTAGTAGGCCATGGTATATCATTTTATTTATACTTTGCCAGATGTGTTTTCTGTGTAGGTAATTCTCCTCAACTAATCTTTTATGTAGTCAGACGGGTATACTTGTGTTTGCTGAGAACAGTAATAAAGAAATTCATGATCTAACTGCCACTCTGAAGCTGAATAATGTTCCCTTTGAGGTCTTCTCAGGGAAAGAGGTATGATATTTAAAAGGGATTCTTGTGAAGTTTAAAGATAATTCTTTCACACAAGGTGAAATAGTGCTATAAGCTTCATGTGTAACGTCACAGACCATAAGTGCATGGTCTTTCATACAATGGAGCTTCTGATAAAGACACACTGAAATAAGGACAGCCTTCATATAAAAGACTCTTGTTCTGTCCCCAACTAATGTATAGGATACATTACTCAAAAGTGTGGTATATGTGACCATAACCAACAACTTTACAGTTATACCTGAGGTGAAACCGAGGGATAACAGGAAATGAGTTGGTTATAATAATAATATTATACAGATACATACACCACACACTTTTGAGTGATGTTCCTCTATACCTAGTCACATCTAGTGAATCTGATTGGTCCAAAGTGTTGGTTATATAACTTTTAGCTAGTAGCAAAAAAAAAGTGTGAGTTATTTTTAGCTAGCAGCAAGAAAATTGTTATGCCACTATTATTATAACCAACACTTTTGCGCCAATCAGATGTGACTAGGTATTGTGTAACTCTGAATTAAGGGCAGCCTCTACTGAAGGACAATTTACAGTGTCTCAATGTGTCCTTTATAGAGAAGTTCCATTGTACTTGTATTTCAGTGCATCTTTAGTTATCTGAACTTTAGTCATCGAAATAATTTGTAAATGTTTTAGAAGTAATACCCTTGTCTGGAATATCTTAAGTTGGGAAATAAAAGCCAGAATCATTCTGAAATTAATCTATTCTGATTGATGTTACTGTTTCCGAAATTAAAATTTATTTCAAAAAATAAAAATTCAATTCAGAAAATTTCCAGATTTATGGTACAATTATTACGATAACAGGCTAACAGAAGGTATCCTTATCAGCTCATGTTGCCTTCTACATATACATGTGTGCTGGAGAAAGATGGAGGAATATTATCAGCTCAAACAGCAGTTGCTGCTTTCCAGGTGTATACATAATCATAGACAGTACCAAATGTGTTTAAAGGTCTTGTGGGGAAGTAACCTGCAGTTTTTTAAGCCATTATGTGCACACTACTCTTGTTGGTAACAATGAGTGATTGCATACAGGAGAGTGAGAAAAGATGAGAAAATTAATTTCTGTCCTAGACCATCACTGTCTTGTCCTATGCCTGATTATACAAGTAATTCACTTCACCCAGGTAATTTTTTAAACTTTGTCTGTCTGTCTGTCTGTCTGTCTGTCTGTCTGTCTGTCTGTCTGTCTGTCTGTCATTTTCTATTGGGAATTTATTATCCCAGAAACTATTTGTAGATAATGGAGGAGTTTTGTGGGATAACTCTCCAGTCTCGGAAATAATTCCTGGGAATATCACTAAGCTCATTACTAGCAGGGGCTGCATTTCAGCAAAGAAAGTGGTGATTACTGTTGGACCGTGGGCACAAATCTGGATGAAAAAATTGGATTTAAACATACCTTTGAAGGTATTACTGACTAAATTTTAACCATAATCATGTCTGAAATTACTTTACATAATGAACTATTTATACTTACATGCTAGATACTCTGGTGTCAATAAAGTGACATTCTCTTCATTATGATTAAGAGTAGAATATACATACTATTCTAACTATTATACTTTCTTCTGTATTTACACATTAATCTTGGCTAGTTCACATTATTTGGTGGAGAAAAACCACATTGTGCACTCTTTGTCTCATAGATCAATAGATCTGAGGTTTACTATTGGAAAACAGAGCATCCACAGCATTTTGAGTCTTCCGTATTTCCTGTGTTTATACACTATTCTAATGAAGAGAAAGAACACTTTTATGGAATTTCTATACATGAATATCCAGGAATGATTAAGGTAGAATTTTCAGTATGCCAGAACCTTTACAATTTTGTAGACAGTGAATGCCTATATTGAAATGAGGACATCTCTGTATTAAGGACACTCTGATATGTCCCAAATAATACTTTGTATATTAACTTTAATAGAACTGCTTCCTTTCCCCAAGGTGTCCTGAATAGAGAGGTTACAAGAAAAAAATGTTTCTCAAAATCCTGGAATAAAGGGTGACATCGCCGCAAAAATTAAAAACATGAAATTGAAATGCACAGAGGACAACTAGCTTGGCCACACTGTGTTACATTCCTCGAGTATTCATGTCAATGTAGGGGGAAATGTGTCTTAATTAAATGTTGATGAGCTACCTCTTATTTTCATAGTAAAGTGTTACTGCCATAGCTGTTCCCCTCCCACAAAGAAAGCCCTTCCAGAAGTAGCCAGGATTATTTGTATTGTGAGGCAACAGAGTGGGCTGAAATTTTTGACCCTGCCACTTATCCTATTTTACTCACCTTTACTGTTGTAAGGCTTAAATTCTCTGGAATCCAGATAATGTATATGTAATAGCTGTCCCTGAATTGTAAGTTTATAGTTATGTTCCTATAGGGTAGTTGACCTCTACAGATTTGGACTTAATATAAAAACATTAATTTTTGTTTTTTGAACTGACTTGTAATTATTGTTGTATAATTATGGTCTATCTCTGTAGAATTTAGTGCATATTCTTATTATGTAGCTAGCTGGGTAGAGTGGGAACTTCTGGCTGCCCTCACATTTTGTGGTAGCAGTACACTCACAATAATACGCAACTCCTAGCTTTTGGGTTTTTGGGTTAGGGCTAGGGCTTTGTAAGTAATGAGGTAAAAGTGCTTGAAAAATGGTGCAATAGGTATGCTCAAGCTCTCATTTGGTTTAGAATGTTGTATTTGAGTGATCTGATTGGTTTGCTGACTAAGTATACATGTATATAGTAGTGAGGTTGTCAGTACTAATGACACCTGACCATTCCTCCTAGCTCAATAGTACCACGAGTTCAACTCTGAGGTCAGCACAGAGGTCAGCACTAAGGTCAATAGGGCTAGGTATAGAAGGTTATACTAGCTGAATAACCCCAACATAGACCCATAAGATAACTTATGGTTCACAATATATTTCATGGTTCTATGTTAATTTTTCCCAGGCGGGTTTAGGTGGTCCGATAATTGACCATCCAGATAACCGTGATACAGACCCTACAATGGAGTATCGTAATAAAGTCTCAGCTTTTATTAAAAAGCATTTCAGATCTGTAGCGAGTGAATGCGGCATTTATGAACCTTGTATTTGTACTGTAAGTTGGAATGGAGGAATTTATAATCGGTTCCATATACATATTTACTGCTCATTGCTGTTACATAACGTGCCTATTACAATGTATCTTGTTTCAGCACACCGATGACGGCAATCCTATTTTGAGTTACCACCCAAAGTATCGTAACATTGTCATTGGAATAGGAATGTCAGGTCAGCTGCTTAACAAAACCCTTTACCTTCTTTTAATAAAGTTTACATTATAGTTTTTTTTTTCTTAGTCCCACTGGAAGAAAGGTCGGGTGATAATAAATCACACATTCACAAATTTTGGTTGCTATAAGTTATCAGCTGCATTAGTATTTTGATCTAGGAGAATAGTTTCAGTGTTCAAATCTCTTACAAAATAGGATTTAACCATGTGATAAAAAGTTAGGCATTCAAAACAGAGAGAGAGAGAGAGAGAGAGACCTTAAAACCCACATACTGAAATAGACACATACATTACTTGCTGAAAGGAACCTTTACCAACTCTATTCTTCTCCAAGAATGTATTATTTATCATTATTGATTTCTAGTGAGATTCAGAATATAAAATTCATTATCTGATAACCCACTCTTTATCCCAAAACACCAATATTCTGGGCTCACCATTATCACGATCATTAAAAGAAGGTAGAGAGTTTGGCATTTAAAGAAGACAGAGAGTTGGTAATACCCCGGGACTTCATTATTTTGCTAGGAACTCAATTTTGGGGGACACTTTTGCCTAATGTTATAATACATCTTTGCACTACAAATTTTCAGAATATTCTTAGAATAGGGTGGAAGAGATGCAAGAATTCTAGGGCCTTTGTATGAAGCCCTGGCTGCATTTTTATACACCTGACTGACACTGCTTAATTTTATAACACAATTATTATAAATGATATTAATTAGGCAAGTCTTTATTTTATTTATCCCTTCAATTACCCATCTGCAAGAGCCTCATTTCATATTTTGAAAATTTTGTTGTTTTTTTTTTAATTATTAGTGCATTTTATTCATATATAGGACATGGATTCAAGCTCAGCCCAGTGTTTGGGAAAATTTTGTGTGAACTTGCTCTGGATATGACTCCTTCTTATGACCTTTCACCTTTTAAATCTATCAATAAACTCAGCTGATTTTTTTATTGAGTTTTACTCATTAAACTTTAGCTTTAGCCTAAAACCAGGCCTCTTGTGGGAAGGGAAAGAGAGCCTGTTACATAATGTTTAATCTCTTCAGAAAAGCTGGGAATCATATTCTACATTATTTTCATCCATCAATGTGTGTGTTTGTAAGAGACTCTGCAGTTTACCACAACAAATTAATGCTCTACTTCTTCTAATTACTGTAGAGCTGGGATTGTTTTGATTAAGTTGTTGCCATTTATCATAATCATTTTTGTGTATTTTTTTTTGGGGGGGGGGGGGGGGGGGGTGATAAAGACACTAGCAGTAACAATAATAAAAAATAACTGACTTTGCTTGATAATATGAATGTGGAGTGAAGAAGGGTGCAAGTTAGCACATATGAGACTGAGTTGGTGAGCAGTGACAAAATGTTGAGGTGTTGCTTTTGAAGATGAAAGGAATGTTAGTAACAGATCTTTCCCCCTGGTACTTTTTTTGTCATGTTAATTGGCTATGTGTAGAAGTATTATAAAGCATCAGATGGTGTGTTTAGCTATTTGATGCAGTATAGGTAAGGGTTCCATAGCTTCATAAAAGGAGAGCTATTCTGTAGCTACTGCAATTCCCCACATTTAACTAGAGTTTAAATTGGCAAATGATGTTTCATGAGAAAGTTATGCAATATTAATAATGCAGTATACTAAATAGGTGGGTGTGGTTCATGCGTTAATTGGATGTGCTACTCTTCTATCAATTTTTTTTTGTCAAAAATTCCTGCAAGATTGGTCTTAATTTAAAAAGGTGAAAGAAAGGCCACACCTCTCACTTGTGATTCTGCTAGCTAATGATTAGCTACCAATCTAGTGACTATTGCACTGTTTCTGAATAGTCTCATTCTGATAAATCAACAACAACAACAAAAAAAAACAAGGTGCACACCCAATATATTATGGGATAGAATAACGCTATGCTCAGTAAAATGAATATGCTCTAATGTCTAAATCACAGTGTATCTTGAGGTATGACACCCACTTGTGATAAGTACCCCACATCTAGGCCCAGATAAATAATGCTGGCATTTTTTGTGCATTATAGGTATCTCCAAGCATTGAGCAATTTTTGAGAATCATGGGTCACTTTTTAGCCAGCAGAGTCTTGATTTCTGTTAGAGTTTAGTGTTGCACTTGTGTACTTAACACTCATAGCTATGGTGGTAAATTGATTGAGTGGAATGTGGATGTGGCATAATTATCAGATCATGTGATAAATCACATGTGAATGCATCATCATGGCTTCTATTGACCAGCCAACTCTCTCAACAGCAACCGAGAAAGTGCTCTCAAGGACTATTTATTCAATCCTCTGTTATGTTACAGTATAACCATCTCTGAATGAATTTTGAGCAATTTATGAGAATTATGGGTACTCAATGAAAGAATTATGGGTAGTGTGTGAGAGCATTAGAGAAAGGAATCATGGCCTCAAATCTGGGCCTACCCACATCCGTAAAGTAGTGTTTACTAAGTAGTGCAGTTGTATATAGGACTTTTGGTAGTATATAGGTAGCACTAAAGCTAAAGTTACAGGACATCTCATTACTAATTGTGGATAGTCCTCTTTAAATTATGCTGGCATTTTTTAGGTATGAACTAGCATTTATGCTAGCATTTTAGGTGTGGAATTTTCTGATTAAACATTGTTTCACACACACAAGGCAGACACAGCATTGTCAGCAATGACTCAGTCAAAAGTTAGTGAAATTATGCCTTTTACAAGTGACATTGAAGGACTTTGTATTTTCTCTTTTCTCAATTCTCATTCCATGATTAAAGAGTTAATGTGTACTGCTCAATCTATAGAGATTTCTCACAGATTGTGCAATATTTCTCACTGCTCATTCTGCAATTTGTGCATAAGTGAGCACATGTACTCAAGCCAGTCCTCCTGGATATAGCTTAGTCTGTTGTAGCCTTGTTGATAAACTATGACGAATATAGAGAGCAACATGTCATCTATGAAAGAGCAATGAAATGTCTTTGAAGAATTCTGCCAGAAATGTTATGGAGGCTTTGGAAACAGTTCTCATGGATGTCCAAAGAGTAAGACAGTGACAATATCAAAGGGGAAAAACATAGTCAAAGTATTGAAGGAAAAGCATGGAATATCAGAATTTACACCACAATTCAAGCACTGGATAAAACAGAGAGGTTTCAAGCTGATTCACTAAGTCTCAGGGATGTGCTCTTCCTGCAAAAAAGGTTAGTGAAGTCACTCACAAAATAATAGATTGTAAACTCATTTAGAACTGGCTATGGTGTTCATTATCTTTCCCTTATATTTATCTTTAATAAAACACAAAACACCTGTACAATCTACATATTCCTTTTAGGTATCAAAGATGTGCAGACTGTTTACCATGAGCTGCATGTGAAAAGTTTGTGCAGTTATGCATAGTTTGTCATTCCAATAACAAGCTACAATAGCACCTCTTAAATTATCATCTGGATTTATGACCAGAGGCCAGGTATTTATTTATTTATTTATTTATTTATTTATTTATTTATTTATTTATTTATTTATTTATTTATTTATTTATTTATTTATTTATTTATTTATTTATTTATTTATTTATTTATTTATTTATTTATTTATTTATTCATTTATTCATTTATTCATTCATTCATTATTATAATTATCATTTTTTTTGTGTGTGTGTGTGTGCGTGTGTGTGTGTGTGTGCGTGTGTATCCGTCCAAGTATTTTAGTATATTATGTGTATTGTGGAACTTTTCAAACAGCTTAATCTTCTCACAAGTGTTCTACATAAAACAATCAAGGGGTGGCTATGGATATTATGCTGGTTAGAAGGTTAAGTGTGCATAGAGTTTCTTAAGAGGAAATAAGGAGAGCCTTTTCCTTCATGTCTGAATGTGTCTGAACTAAGCGTTTTTTCTGATATTGGCTTGACCCAACAGCACACTACTATCATGCAGTTTACACTCTGTCCCAGCACCATAGGTTACTTATTTAAAAAAAGGTATAGTTTAGGTCAGCATATCCTACCCCCCCCCCCCCCCCCCCCAAAACAACAACCTTATATGAAACTTTGACATGTCCCATATAGGTAATATGTGATTATGCATTGAATTAATACTTCTGTAGATCAGCTCAACCCCGCTTTTCATGGAACAATGAGAACTACCCCATATGAACTTGTATTTGGTCAACCCCCTCGTCAAAACATTTTCTGGTGTCCATGGCACTATGATCTTGGAAGAAGATGTGGAAGATATTTTACAAAATACCAATCTCATACTGACTCACAACAATCTATCCAGTTATAGTTATTCTATCCAATGAAATTTAAGATTACTCAATCACTATGTCACAAACTTAAAACAGTTAGCTAACTGTTATCAAATTTATAGATTGTACACATAGAATTCTTAGCATAATCTGTGTACTGCACAATCTATAGATTGGCACCCAATCTGTAAATTTATAGATTGGCCAAATTTCTAGAAAGAGTGGAACATATAATTATACATGTGGGGCCCAGAATAAAATATTTCTGGTACTACACTTATATACACTATGCTGCTATATTTACTGTTCCAAGACTCACTGTTTTTAGGCACCATGGCTTCAAATGTAAAGGCAATTACATTGTTAAAACTATAATATTATTGATGATTCACACAACATTCATTGCACAATAACTAATTATTATTGTTATCTATAGCATAATAAATAAATAAAATTAATAATTATAGCTATATACTTCAAATTTGAAAACAAGTCACCCAAAACAGATGGAGTGTTCTCTCTCTCTGAACAGAAGAAACTGAGAGACACTGCAGGAAGTAGGTGTGTGGTTTTTGTCTACAGTCCTCTGCTAATTTTAAGAAGGCCATGGATTTGACCCCAGTCACTCCCAAAGACTCCACTGCCACTAGAGTAATTGAGTGGCTAGGGTTCAGGCGGAGTACTGTCTCTCTCTTTTTCTCCATCCAGGGCAGCCCAAACTGCTCCTACACTATAGGAATGATTTATCTTGTGTGCCTTACACTTAGGTGAAGAAAATGACACAACTGGAATTTAAAGGACCACTACACATGAGAAAACTAACACCAGTTACAACATTTCCATGCACATGTGAAATGCTATGCAAGCCTAGATCTTATTATACTCTCTATGAGATTTACATATATTATAGAGAGTTCACCAAAGAAGTGAGGCCTATGATGCCATGGTGCCAACCACAAACACTCTGAGCATGCTCATACATGCAGATGTAATGATGATATCTTGAAAACTTTGATGAGCATATTTGACACAAGTTTTGCATACCTAGTGTAATCCAGGAAGGGTGTCTCATAAAAATTAAGAATTCACAAGTACCATGTAGGGTAAACTGCAGAATAGGGCACATTATGAACTTAAGGATGGAGCATATGAAGAAACCCATTATGTCCTTACACAAACTCTAAGTGTCCAGATTAGCTAGTTTGACTGTTCTCATAATCATAGAATGTGTACAGAGGTTTAGAGTGGTGAGCTTCTTAGAATAGTACAGCTAATAGAGCTTTGCTGTACTGATACCTGAGAGTTGGTCTGACTCATATTTTTCATATTGAATTAATAATCAAACGACTACAATAATGGGGGATAGTTAGCTATCTTTACAGTCCATCTAACTAATTAACATCTACAAGTTCTAAAGAATGTTTAGATTGTGTTTGTTCGAATCATGCTCACTGAGAGCATTACTGATGGACGACTTTATAGGGCCCATATTGACGGTGAGCTTCATGTTGGAGAGCTTCATTCTTTGTTTGGGGATACTGTTGGAGAGCTATATTTAACTCCTTCAGAGCATCTTTCTTGTCACCAAAGTCCTGTAAATACACACTTCCCTGATTGTTCTGTGCCTTGTAGGCCTGTGCCTTGTAGGCCTGGCCATCTCCATCTTTCTGTTCCACATGTGTGTCATCTTTGTCTTGCTGCATGTACACAAAATTTCCCCTGTTAATTTTAGCTTCTTCAACTTGTGCAGCTGGGAAAGTCTCATCAATTCGGTAAACTAGTAGTGTATTACTCAGAGATCTAGCATCATTGTTTGTGATTGGAAATTGAAAGCCATTGCCCTGACCATCAGTAAATCCTACAGTTGGTGAACCTCTGGACCAAGCGATATCATCATAATCAAAAATGACATATGTTTTGCAACTTGAAGGATCAGTAGCTATAATGAGCTGATATGTATTTTGCTGGAGAAGAAGAAACAGAAAACTATAAATATTGTTTCAATATTTCTTTGCTACCTTCATTATCACACCTTTTTTAAAATATAAAAATACAAGCTAATTAAGCACACAATTTTACCACATTACAACTACAGAGCATTCTATATATAGATGTTGACTTTAGCAGTAATGTAACATAAAAATTAGAGTATCTAACAAGCCACTGTAAGATGGGAGACAATTTATAAAGTTCAATGTATATTAATAATATTATTATTGAATACTTACAGCTGTGTTAGAACGGCAACTAAATTGTTGCACAGTTTGATAAGTCACAACCACAGCTGATCTAGGGTTAAATCCTATTCCAACATGATTTCGTACAAAGGCTAGTAATCCACTATCACATGTCTCTTCAAAAAACACTCTATTACCAGGGTTACATCGCAAGTCGTTATCTTGCCAGAGAGGTGCTATCATGGGACTACCACGTGCTTGAGATATGGGTTGTGGATAAAAGGGATATCCTCTGATAGGAGTAGAAGTGGTACTTAGAATTAAGACGTTTCCATTACTGCCCACCTATAATAATAATAATAATAATAATAATAATAATTTGTATAGATTTAAGGATATATTTATTCACTTTGGAACAAAATAATTGTAATAGCAAACAATCATATTTTACTCACAGCAAAAGCTCCAAATCTCTGTCCATCCATGTAGATGTCATAATATCTAATATCAGTTTGTCCAGTATAGCAGTCATCACAGTTATTCAAGACTCCTGCGGAAGAACCATGATTAAATGTAAGCTGGGAACTTGCAGTGTCATCAGCATAAAGAACTGGCAAGACAGCTAGAATGGTGACCACTGTGATGACAAGAGCCATATTTATGCTAAGTAGTTTTGGAGTTGTTCTTTGCTGAGGACTGTGGAGTTGATGAGATGAAAATTGCCACAATGATAGTCTTCTATGCCAGTTGCCTTATTTTATACTCTAAGGAGAAAAGGAAGAAGGACTCATGAATGAGGAAAAAGGGCTGAAATGGAGGAAATGGAGGAATGCCAAGAAGTAAGGGCTGTAGACAATTTTTTGTGCATAAGAATCCATATATCTTTCAGTGAGAATTAACGTTGAGTTGTCATTCCTGCTGGTTGCTATGAATGTGCTAGTTGTTCATTTGGTGTTCACATGTGACCCTAAATTGTGGTTTCTGACTCCTGGTTTCTAGTATAATATCTATGGCATCAGGTACATTATAACATTTGTATTTCATCTTAAGTGTCAATTTTACTGTGATACCATGGCTTCATTATCAGGAAAGGCTGAGTCCACTCTGTGGTCACTGTAATTCTGCAACTATGGTGATTCCTAGCCTATTTTCTAAGATCTTCCTTGAAATCAAAATAAGCTCTGGGGAGTGAAAATTGCTCAGTGAGCATTTATAATTGTCATGCACCTTGTCTTATCCATACCATCCACACAATATGTACCTTTTCTGTAATGATGTTTTTGGGTCTCTTGTTCTAGAATGTAGCCGAAAGTTTGCTATTTATTTGAGGGCTACTGAGCAGAGCATTGTTGTCTGGAAACAGAAGCAATGCTAGCTCATACTGATCATAAATTATATTTTTATCGGCAATGTACAATTATTAGCTGTACAATTAGCTATTAGTTCTATGTGCTGGATTGTAGCTTTATGAATGCACAGATAGATGATTCTGTCAAAGCACTTGTAGTTTACAGCCAGTTGGTTAAGCTGGCAATGTCTTGAAAGGAATTATATCAGCTTCTATAATTTTGCTGTGCTACTGTACTTAGAGTTTTTGAAGCTGTTACCAATTCAGCATGTTCAGTTAGCTGCATGTTTCACCAATAGTCCTACGTCCACTCTAGGCTGCATTCGAGTGCAAAATACAGCATGCCTCCACTCTATAATCATCACTTTACCATGTCACTGCCCTACTGTCCTATAATCAGGATGCCAATTTGTCCCAGATCACTGAAGAGAGGTACCTTAATTGGCACATACAGTATTAATAGCTACATCACTACATTGTAGCTAATCAAATACAGATGGACTCTCTGCAGCAGTAAGTGGTACATATGTGAATACAAAACAGAAGCCAATAAGACCAGCCTGAACAACCCATTAATGAACAACATGATAATCAGCCAGTAACACAAGCCACTTAAAACTAGAATGTTCAATCATTGGCATAGCTATGCTATTCTGCAGTCATTATACTAATTATCAGCCCGATAGTATAGATTGTAAACTTTTATCTAGCTAGCTCTAGCTATAGCTAGTTGTGTAAGTTTCTTTAGGGAGATAGACAAGTATTAAAAAAGAAGTGACATTGGTAATATTATTTGCAGTAACTTGGATTCTGTGGGTATTGGTGATGTTTGCAAGTTGCTGGTTTGGCTTGTCAATTGACTTGTGTTCTTAGCAGTGGCCATTTATAATAACTGTCTAATAGTAGCTAGGACATTCTACAACAAACAAAAAAGTCAATGTGGTACCTCTGGAACTCCTGTTATATTAGTGGAGTCGGCAACCGTTATTCATGTAGCCAGACCATAATCTTATAATTTGAATATTGTAGGAATCACCATGATTATAAAATATGTAACCATGCAGTTAAAATACTAAGCAGCTAATTCCTTCAAACTTGTACTGCACTCACCTATGCCAAAAATATGATACTAATAGTTGCATGCAACCATCAGAAACCTCTTTAGAGCTACACATAAAACACTAACACATTCTTAAAACCATACAGGAAGGAAAGTTGATCTAATTCTTTTCACTGAAGGATTAATATTTTTATTGTGATTTTCCCTTGAAATATTATTATACACACATTCCAGCACTTACTAGATAACTTTGATCTTTTATTCATTATTCAAGTCTCAGTTTATTCAGATTCTAATGAATTCAATGACTACAACTAGTACAGTGTATTAATGAGATTAAGAGAATGATCATATCTGCTGGCAATTTTAGTACAGTGCAACCTCTGAATAAGGACACATTTGGATCAAGTGTACTAGGGGGCTGTTCTTAGCAAAATTAAACCATATAACTTTAGGTGTCCTTGCAAACCTTATTAAATGAGGGTTCTTTATCAGAGGTTCTACTGTAAAGTTCACACTTGTTATCATGAGCAGTGTTAATTGACTTGATGTTAGAAAGTACTTTAAAGATATATAATGAAGTCTCCTTGATCCTCAGCTTTGGTTTCATAGCAATCATGTTATGTAATAACATAGAGAGTTTTGACATGGGTCCATATTTGAACCACATAATATCAAACCTATAGCTAGTGACCCTTGCTCACCTAATAATATAAAACTATGTACCATGACAATTGACTGCAATAGTTTCATAGGATATAGATATATCCTTATACCACTCAATACTCTGTCTCTATCCCACTGACACCTATGGGTACAACTCTATATATACTCAATCCTCACTCTACTCCCTCCTTTAGTTAATTATAGAGGGGTAAATCTAGCTATATATAGGGGATGGAATGAAGTGGGGTGGGGGGTGTTACCTATAACACTATTATAATAATACTGCTATTGCTGGTAAGTGATAAGCATATGAATAAAAAGTTACAATGGTGTAGTGCTTGGGGTCATGAAACAAGATTAGGGATACGTGTAGTTACTACCTATCTTTTAGTGTGAATATATTAAAATGGGTGGGGTTACTAAAAAGTGGCTGACAAAGCTTATTTACTCTATTGGGATTGAGAGTTTAAAGTTTACCCATTTCCTCCTTTTTATCACCACATGTCATGAAACCTAATAAAGTTGAGACAATCATCTTAACCTCATGAATACTAGTAGACCCAGAAGTAAGGGTTTGTTTACTACAGCACTTTACAGACCACTCACCCACTTGTTTAGTGGCTTCCCACTTATTATAATGATTTTGCATAGCTAATAACACAAATAGACTGTCATTAAAATTTGAGAGGATTAAACATTCCAGCATAACTCTGGTTAGTACTTTTGCTACAATATACATGGTAGAAATAATGGTTAGCTAAAGTGCAGGAGCAATAGCTTGCATTGACAATATTAACATAGATAAAGTTAAGGATATAATACAATTATTTCTCTCTGGTTTAATTATTGTTCACACTGTCTACACAATGTTACACAAGTATACACTACCTGTTAGTGTTACTACATACTGCTTATCTGTAACTGTTCAAGTATATCCTTGATGAATGGTGTGCTACTACATACTCTTCTCTGTAACCTTGATGAATGGTGTGTTACTACATACTCTACTCTGTAACCATTCAAGTATATCCTTGATGAATGGTGTGTTACTACATACTCTACTCTGTAACCATTCAAGTATATCTTTGATGAATTATAAGTACAAAAAAGGAGTTCTTATAGTATACTCCAAAACAACCCTCCCTTCCCACCCCCCACTCCCTACATAATCAAGTCATTCTGAGGTGCATTGGTACATTCTTGTTATCAGGCTTCTACACCGATTAACTATCATTCTGCAGTCAAAATTTGATATTAGCTACCTATAATGTTCTTGAATAACAGGATGATATGGAGGGAGAGAGGAGGGTTTTGATTTGGGGTATAAGAACTTCATTACTCATCACAGTTTGTACTTACCACTAGCTAGCTATTGAACGATCATCAGGGTCCACCTCACTAAAGCATGAATGGGAGGGAAGGTTTGTGTTGTGTAAGTAAACTAATAGTAGTAGTAAGTAACCTTTCATTTTGCTTCATTCTCTTGCTTGTGCTGTTTATGCACTGTGACCTCTACAATGTTTCACTTGTTTTTAGTAGCTAAAATAATATATTTATTCAAACCAACTGTGCTATATTGATTAGTAGCTATAACACAAAAGGAAAATTTTGAAGTATCAGACTTTAACATCCATTGTGTGTAGATATTATTGTACTATGCAAAGCAATAGATAAGTTATATATTATGAGTTTTATTTTTTAGCTAACTGTTTATTGTATAGCTAGGTACATAATATACCAACCTTACAAAAAATAGTCTTAGGATGGCTTTATAATGGACCAATGGGAAATTTTTTCATGTTATTGGCTAATTATTATGCTCAAGCTGGTCTAGATATATTTTATTGGCTTCTGTATTGTACTCCCCGAGCTTAGCTGCTATATATACTCAACTATTCGTCAATTAATACTGTATGAAGACATGTTGTCAGGCTTGTAGACTAGTGAACCATGCAGTTTCATTCATTTAGCTATAAGCACAAGGTGAAGCAGAAAGTAAGGTCATTAGAGTCATTTCTTGAAGACTAACTACGTAGCTGAATAGCCATGACAGTGTTATATGTCATGTCATAATATTATCCATACCAGCAAGTATATACCCACCACACAGTGGTGCTTGTAAGGAGTTTTTTTCACCACATATCATTTCATTTGCATTCCCAGTTAGCATCAGAGTGCCCTCTGACCCCAGGCTCTAGTGGGCCCTAAGAGTTAGGTGTGAAGTTATTCAAGCTAGGAAATACAAATCATAAGCTTTTGCAGTTAGGTGTTAAAATGAAGGCCTTAGCTCATGAATTATTCATGAATAGTACCCATGGAAATTTCTGGTGCTTGTTGATTTTTTCATTCTCTGTGATTCTAGCTGACCTGTTGGCTATGCAAAGGTCTCACCACAAAAATTCTGTGCCTTGACAATAATTATAATGCATGCATGCATTGACCATAGCCCTAGCCCTATAGTACATCATGATAATTATTTGGTGTCACTGGTGTCATGGTATTCCCGCCTCCTCTGATTCCCTGTTGATTTGTCTCTAACACTTTTACCTTCACTGCTGCTATAGCCCTAGCCCTTGAAAACATGACAAAAGACACAAAATCCACAGTGCCAGTGAAGAAGAAGAAGAAAAAAAAAATGAAGGAAAAAAAAAAAGGTTAAAGAAAAAGTTACAAAATGAAGAAAATAAAGAAAAGAAAAAGAAAAAAAGTGGGTACCCATCCCTGGGATTGAATCTGGTACCTTTGGAATTGCGTTAGCTCATGAATTATTCATGAATATGTACGGACAGACGTACAGACGGACAAACGTACAAGAGTATTATTATCATCTCATCATTGCTATAATTATGTGTCACTATAGAAATCTGTTGTATAAGCTAGAGATATTTGGATATTTTGGGATTAATAACACACTGTGCAGGTTGGAAGGGAAATTGCACTTGGCTTTGGCATCTTGACACTTCAATTCACTGCAATAATACTAATGATGCAGACTCCTGCTCTATTAGTAGAGTTGGCAGCCCTGGCTGGCTATAAACATTTTATTAGGAATTGAATTGGGTTATAGAATAGTGACCACTGACCATGCACACAGTTTGGGACTGAAAAAATTAATATTCTAAGCAGTATTTGAACTTCATAATTATGCCAGAAATATGATACCGAACACCAGTGAAGACTGTCATCATACATAAAGCCAAACAAGCTCTATATTAACCTATAATTTTCACTGCAGTGTTAATATTATTATGCCGTTTCCTTATATACAGCCCTTACTTGATAGCTATTTTTTTGTCTCATTTATTCTCTTTTTGTATCCTAATAATTGATGTACAGCTGAAGTAATCTTAAAGTTATCACAGATGAGTGCATCTGACCATTACAGTAATACAGAGCTCTTCTTATTAGAAAAATTATTTCTCAGGTAGTTATTGAAGGAGATTCAGAATCAAAATGAGAGACCGATCATAGTTCATGAGTTTATTACAGTGGAACTTCTGAATAAAGAAAAACACATTGGGATCCAGCTTGTAGGGAGGTTGTCCTAGGTTAATTTACATTTTAAGTTGTTCTTTATACAGAGGTTGTCCATATTTCAAGTGGGATGTTCTAGAATTAGCAAAATGTGAAGTTCATAAAGCAGTGTTAATTGAGTGTTAAAAAGTGCTTACTTCGTAGTTCTGCGAATGAGAATGTCAGGCTTCACTAAAAGGTATTTTTAAATGGTGTAAACCATTTCCCCATATTTGGACAGTAGTTTCATCGAATTCTCTTTGCACTGATGATGTACCTGTGCTAAAAATGACAGGAAAAGGGGCTCCTTTTGTTCCTACTATTTTTCTATGGGATTTATGCCCAGCCAGAAGTAGCTAGAAGGATTGTCAAAATTTTTTGACTATAATTTGAATGCCCAAGGCTTGGTTAACTTCATCTGAGATGGACTAAAAGTGTTCAAAAAAAAAATTTACCATAATGAATAATTCCATAGTACATTCTAGATGGGCAGGAGTTAGTTTTATAATGATTGGACCACATAGCTAATATCAAACATGAAAAAACAGAGTTAAAGATACTTCCTCACCTAATTTATAAAAATTATGATGTTAGCTTCATTTCACATAATTATACTAAAATGGTTTCATAGGATAGATATATCCCTATACCACTCAATAATCTGTGTCTATCTCACTGACACCTATGGGTACCACTCTATATACTCACTCTATTATTCTTTAATTATGACAGGGGCTATGGGGATAGAGTGAGGTGGAGTGAGGTGCGGTGAAGGGTGTGACCTATAACAGTATAATAACTGCTATAGCTAGAATAAAAAGTGTAGTTTTTGGGGTCACTTCAGATAGTCATGAAACAAGATTAGGGATATGTGTAGTTACTACCTATCTTTTAGTGTGAGTATTAAAATGGGTGGGGTTACCAAAAAGTGGCTACGACAAAGCTTATTTACTCTATTGGGATTGAGAGTTTAAAATTTATCCATTTCTTCATTTCTATCAAACCTAAGAAAAAACATATAAACCTCATGAATACTAGTAGACCCAGAAGCAGGCTACTTATAGGGTTTGTTTACTACAGCTCTTTACAGACAGACCACTCACCCACTTTGTTTAGAGGCTTCCCACTTATAATAATAAGTTTACATACTTTAGTGCGCCGATAGTAATTTCAAATTGTTGTGAATTTCAGCTTTTTGCTAAATTTAATACCTGAAATTATATTGAGCTTGATTTATGATTGAGTACCCTTACATGTTAAGTGGCTGGTCAATAGGATAACGTATAAACACCTAATGGCGGGGAAGTTATCTTGAAGGGGTGGCAACATTGTCATTATAGCATTGTATTTATATTGTTGTTGTTTTGTTTTCCTTTCCTTATTTTTCTTTCTTCTTTTCTTCCCTTCTTTCTTTCTCTTTTCTTTTTCTCTATTAGGAAAGGAATCAAATGCTAAACTATTAATCTGATGGTGCTGTAAGTTAATATTAAAACTTAATAATGTTTCTATGGTTTTATAAATATTATTATATTCAAGTTGTTTGTTACCAGGAAAATGCAACTATGAAGTATTCACAGCCCTGAATTCTGTGAGTGTATTATAAAACAAGATCCACAAACAAGGCATAGTCATCTGGAGGATGCATAAGGAAGTGCACCAAATGAATCACCTGGTCACACAGTATCACCTAATGAGTAAGTTCTCTTATATAGCAAGCATGCACGGGAGACTCTGTACATCTATACCACATCAATAAAAAAATACCACAGAATTGGAATATTACCCAGACGCATCCTCCTTTTGTACCCTGTTCCTTCTAATTACCCAGACACATCCTCCTTTTTGCACCCTGTAGAGGATTAAAAATGCCAAAGGGCAATTGGAAAATATTTTCGCGTGAAACCATCCATGTTATACCACAAATAGCATGGGTAATAAACGTGTAGTGGTATGATTAAAGCCGAGGTACCCTTGAGATCCAAGCAATATGTGAAGGACATAGGTAAGTGGTTAAAAACAATGCAAACATTCATCTTTGTTATATTATTTAGAATTATATTTTGTCTCCTCCAATCTGTCTCCTCCAATCTGCACAGTCCGTTCAAAATCACATAATTTGTACACTGAATTTGACCTGTACAGAAAAAAATACAATTTCCATGCCCACAAATTCATGCTATATTGCTATATGTGAGTGTTGGTGTATTCTATTGGCTTACCAAAATTCTGGTAGACATACACTAAAATTTCATGGAAATCCTTTCCTTTTTACAAAGAGGTTGCTCCCCCCTCTTCACAGACTAAGTGTATGACACCATATTTGCACATCATTAACTATAGTTATACATATAGGGCACAAGGTAAACAGTGTCATTCTATATATGGAGGAGATGGAAAATTAAAATAGTGCTGTGTAAAATGGAAGATGACAAAAGCACTCAACAAGAAGTATGTTAACTAGCTACATGTGTAGTAAAATGATCAGTCTAACATTTAACTTTATATGCATTTATGATTGTATGATAGGTATATAGCCTGACTTT
>OZ024685.1:2073529-2130462 GCA_964016965.1 Diacarnus erythraeanus | reverse complement strand
GGGAGGGGGGGGAGATGGAGAGGATAGGCAACACCCCTCTCTCCCCCCCTCCCCCCCAGATGTTGCTGGCCCTATTTTTTGATAATGTACAAATTGAGCATGTAATTATACAGTAAACTATAGTTAGACATTTATTATAATTATCTGTAGAAAACAGATTCTCTTAGCTTTTAGATAATGGTGGACAGTGTGTATAATCAATAGCAGCTAATGGTAACTACTTATTCCGAAGTCTTTCACATCAACTGTATGGATCAACTGTCAGGCACTATGATATTCACTCTCTTCTAGTGAGATTTGAAAACTTGAACAGTTCCATGTTTTCACAGACTAAAATTAACTCACCAGACTTGAAGTCTCACATTACAGCCAGGAGTGTGGGGTGCCATACTCATGTAGAAATTATTGTAGCATCTACATATTTTCAAGTTCCGATTTATTTCCTTCAAACACCATCATCTATGTTAAAATGGGAAGTTTTTAACCCCTAGGACCATCGTGTGAGTTTTCTTATCCAGAAGTTGATACTGCTGCTGAAGATATGACTGTTCTGGATCATTTTGAACTTTTGATAATGAGGTGAAGTTTCATTGGCACTTACAGTACTCTTGCACTGACTGCAGAATTTTTTTTTTGTACTTATGCTATGTTGTTTGAATTGTACATTTTTTTATATCTATTATTATGAGTGCGCATTGCGCGCTAGCCAGCTGAGCTCGATCGTGCATGTGACTATAAAGCTACTTCCGTTCTTCAGATCGGGTGAAAAAAAGTGAATCCCTATAATAATACCCTAATTAGTGTGTTTGTCACGGTGTTCGTCAAATCCCAGGGACGGGCACCCACATTTTTCTCTTTATTTCTTTCTTTTTTATTTCTTTTTCTTTCTTCTTCTTTTCTTTCTTCACTGGCACTGTGGATTTTGTGTCAGATTAGAAATTCGTGAGGTAAGCAGTTAGTTAGCAGCTAAGGAGTTCATTAGCACAGTAGGTATGCAGCAGTGAGCATGGATTCTCAAGCAAGACATAGACAGAGGAGGAGAGCGGACATGTCTTAAGCTGAAAGAGAGACACAGAGAGAAAGAGCAAGACAAAAGAAGAGGAGGACAGCAGACATGTCTGAAGCTATAAGAGAGAGAATCACTACCAGGGGCCTATGTCTATGCTTTGTCCACACTGCCAAGCCTTGAGATTTGAGGGTGAAGCTCTCAACTGCTGCCGCAATGTTAAAGCCAGCTTGCCATCACTGAGCAACTATCAATCTCCACTCAAAGAGCATTTGAAGGTGGATTCAATGGTGATGATGCTTAGAAATTTATCACTGAGGCAAATACTATGCAATGGTACAAGACTTAAAGTCACCAACCAGCACCAGAAGCAACAATTCTTCAGGGCAAAATCAGGGGAGAGATAATTCTCATTCCTAGGATTAAGCTGGTACCAAGTGACATCAATCTACCTTTTGTCCTGGAAAGGAATCAACTTCCCTTGTGACTGGCCTACTCCGTGGCAATCAACAAGGCACAAGGACAGACCTTTGAGAAGGTGGGAATTTATCTAATGTCAGCTCTATGTGGCATTTTCGAGGGCTAGTGCTATGGCAGTAGTGAAGGTGAAAGTGTTAGAGACAAATCAACAGGGAATCAGAGGTGGGAATACTGTGACACCAAGCATTATATTATCAAGACGTACTATAGCCAATTAAAATCACAAACTTGCTCAATGCATCATAATATAGTATAACTTTGTCAAGGCACAGAATTTTTGTGGTCAACTAATAGGGAGACCTTTGCAGGTCAGCATAAAGTTTAGGATCACAGTCCAGGAGGAGTGAAAAAAATCAATAAGCTGCAGAAATTTCTGTGGGTACTGGCTAGTAACTAAAAAAATAATGCCATAGAATAGTGCATAATATTGTAATATATATAAATAAATAATTAGCTATATACTTCAGATTGAAAACAAGTCACCCAAAACAGATGGAGTGTTCTCTCTCTGAACAGAAGAAACTGAGAGACACTGCAGGAAGTAGGTGTGTGGCTTTTGTCTCCAGTCCTCTGCTATAACTACTCTGAGGCTAAGCTAAGGCCATGGATTTGATCCCGGTCACTCCCAAATACTCCACTGCCACTAGAGCAATTGAGTGGCTAGGGTCCAGGCGGAGTACTGTCTCTCTCTTTTTCTCCAGCCCAAACTGCTCCTACACTATTGGAATGATTTATGTTGAGTGCCTTACACTTAGGTGAAGAAAATAACACAACTGGAATTACATGGATAGGTATTATTATAGTTATTTTAAAAGGACCACTATACATGAGAAAACTAACACCAGTTACAACATTTCCATGCACATGCGAAATGCCCAAAGTCAATAGATCTTATACTCTCTTTATGAGATTTACATAGGGACAAGAAACAGTTCACTGAAATCAGAGCAATTAAGAAGTGAGGCCTATAGCACCAACCACAAACACTTGACTCTGAGCATGCTCATATCTAGAAAACTTTGAGAGTGAGGGATTAGCTTTCAGAGAGTATTTGACACACGCTTTGCACACCTAGTTTAATCCAGGGAGGGTGTTTCATAATAATTAATAGAATGTAGAAATCGAAATCACAAGTATCATGTAGGGCAAGATACCAAACTGCAGAATTATTGTGTAGCTACACTTAGAATTATTCTATACATGGATCTTCTAGGATAGAAAAATAGGACACATTATGAACTTAAAGATGCAGCATATGAAGAAACCCATGTCCTTACACCAACTCTTATATTTTAAGTGTCCAAATTAGCTAGTTTGATTGTTCTCATAATATTATCATACTAGAATGTGTGTACAGAGGTGTAGAGTGGCGAGCTTCTTAGAATAGCTTTGAAATCTGAGAGTTGGTCTGACTCATAATTAGTAGCATACAGAGTATGTAATGAATTAATAATCAAACGACTACAATAATGGGGGATAGTCTATCTATCTTTACAGTCCATCTAACTAATTAATAGCTATCTAATTCTACAAGTTCTAAAGAATGTTTAGATTGTGTTTGTTCACGAATCATGCTCACTGAGAGCATTACTGATAGACGACTACATTCTTTTTATAGGGCCCATATTGACGGTGAGCTTCATGTTGGAGAGCTTCATTCTTTGTTTGGGGAATCTGTTGGAGAGCTATATTCAACTCCTCCATAGTATCTTTCTTGTCACCAAAGTCTTGTAAATACACTTTAGTTTGACTTCCCTGATTGTTCTCAGCCTTGTAGGCCTGGCCATCTCCATCTTTCTGTTCCACATGTGTGTCATCTTTGTCTTGCTGCATGTACACAAAATTTCCTCTGTTCATTTTAGCTTCTTCAACTTGTGCAGGTGAGAAAATCTGGTCAATTCGGTGAACTTGTACCGTATTACTCAGAGTTCTAGCATCATTATTTTGTATTGAAAATTGAAAGCCATTACCCTCACCATCAGTATATCCTACGGTTGGTGAACCTCT
Organism: Diacarnus erythraeanus; assembly: GCA_964016965.1. Lineage (NCBI taxonomy): Eukaryota > Metazoa > Porifera > Demospongiae > Poecilosclerida > Podospongiidae > Diacarnus > Diacarnus erythraeanus. Next base: position 2,126,969 of record OZ024685.1, on the reverse strand, counting down.
GGACCAAGTGATATCATCATAATCAAAAATGACATATGTTTTGCATCTTGAAGGATCAGTAGCTATGATGAGCTGATATGTATTTTGCTGGAGAAGAAGAAACAGAAAACTGCATAAATTTTGTTCCAATATTTCTTTGGTACCTTCATTATGTGATTATCACAACTTTATACCAGCTAAGTATTAATTTTTAAGCACACATTTACAATGACAGAGCATTCTATAGATGTTGACTTTAACAGTGCATAATTATAATGTAACATAAAAATTAGAGCATCTCAGCATAGCTAATAAGCCACTGTAAGATGGGAGACAATTTATAAAGTTCAATGTAGCTATATTTATTAGTAATAATATTATTATTGAATACTTACAGCTGTGTTAGAACGGCAACTAAATTGTTGCACAGTTTGATAAGTCACAACCACAGCTGATCTAGGGTAAAATCCTTGTCCAACACAATTTCGTACAAAGGCTAGTAATCCACTATCACATGTCTCTTCAAAAAACACTCTATTACCAGGGTTACATCGCAAGTCGTTATCTTGCCAGAGAGGTGCTATCATGGGACTACCACGTGCTTGAGATATGGGTTGTGGAAAAAAGGGATATCCTCTGATAGGAGTAGAAGTGGTACTTAGAATTAAGACGTTTCCATTACTGCCCACCTATAATAATAATAATAATAATAATAATAATAATAATAATAATAATAATAATAATAATAATAATAATAATAATAATAATAATAATAATAATAATAATAATAATAATAATTTGTATAGATTTAAGGATATATTTATTCACTTTGGAGCAAAATAATTGTAATAGCAAACAATCATATTTTACTCACAGCAAAAGCTCCAAATCTCTGTCCATCCATGTAGATGTCATAATATCTAATATCAATTTGTCCAGTATAGCAGTCATCACAGTTATTCAAGACTCCTGCGGAAGAACCATGATTAAATGCAACCTGGGAACTTGCAGTGTCATCAGCATAAAGAACTGGCAAGACAGCTAGAATGGTGACCACTGTGATAACAAGAGCCATATTCATGCTAAGTAGTTTTGGAGTTGTTCTTTGCTGAGGACTGTGGAGTTGATGAGATGAAAATTGCCACAATGATAGTCTTCTATGCCAGTTGCCTTATTTTATACTCTAAGGAGAAAAGGAAGAAGGACTCATGAATGAGGAAAAAGGGCTGAAATGGAGGAAATGGAGGAATGCCAAGAAGTAAGGGCTGTAGACAATTTTTTGTGCATAAGAATCCATATATCTTTCAGTGAGAATTAACGTTGAGTTGTCATTCCTGCTGGTTGCTATGAATGTGCTAGTTGTTCATTTGGTGTTCACATGTGACCCTAAATTGTGGTTTCTGACTCCTGGTTTCTAGTATAATATCTATGGCATCAGGTACATTATAACATTTGTATTTCATCTTAAGTGTCAATTTTACTGTGATACCATGGCTTCATTATCAGGAAAGGCTGAGTCCACTCTGTGGTCACCGTAATTCTGCAACTATGGTGATTCCTAGCCTATTGGCGTTCTGATTATAGGGCAGTCTAATTTTAGGGGAATTTTTTTAATAAATAAGCAGTTACTTTGGACATATTGTAATACAATAGTGTCCACATTTCAGGGAGTTAGAATAGAGAGGTTCCACTGTATACAGAGGTGTCCTCATTTCAGAGGGTTGGAATAGAGAGGTTCCACTGTAACATTTATGGCTACTAATAATTTTCATAGGAAACTAACACTTATTGTGTGTAGTTAATAAGTCTATTGCTTCCACTCCCTTTAGAATAGCTAATTTAATGAAATTGTATAATTATCAAGGTTGCCAACTTAATTCAATTGCTAGAATTCACTGCAATAATATTATAGTAACTTGGATATAGTTTGAGATTCTGTGAGTATTGGTGATGTTTGCAAGTTGCTGGTCTAGCTTGTCAATTGACTTGTGTTCTTAACAGTGGCCATTACTAATAACTGTCATAATAGTAGCTAGGACATTCTACAACAAACAAAAAAGTTAATGTGGTGCCTCTGGAACTTTTATTATAATATAGTTGAGTCAGGGAACACTGGTTATTCATGTAGCTAGACCATAATCTTATATTTGAATGTTGTAGGAATCACCATGGTTATAAAATACGTAACTATGCATTTAAAATACTAAGCAGCTAATTCCTTCAAACTTGTACTGCACTCACCTATGCCAAAAATATGATACTAATAGTTGCATGCAACCATCAGAAACCTCTTTAGAGCTACACATAAAACACTAACACATTCTTAAAACCATACAGGAAGGAAAGTTGATCTAATTCTTCTCACTGAAGGATTAATATTTTTATTGTGATTTTCCCTTGAAATATTATTATACACACATTCCTGCACTTACTAGATAACTTTGATCTTTTATTCATTATTCAAGTCTCAGTTTATTCAGATTCTAATGAATTCAATGACTACAACTAGTACAGTGTATTAATGAGATTAAGAGAATGATCATATCTGCTGGCAATTTTAGTACAGTGCAACCTCTGAATAAGGACACATTTGGATCAAGTGTACTAGGGGGCTGTTCTTAGCAAAATTAAACCATATAACTTTAGGTGTCCTTGCAAACCTTATTAAATGAGGGTTCTTTATCAGAGGTTCTACTGTAAAGTTCACACTTGTTATCATGAGCAGTGTTAATTGACTTGATGTTAGAAAGTACTTTAAAGATATATAATGAAGTCTCTTTGATCCTAAGCTCTGGTTTCATAGGAATCATTTTTTTCATGTTATGTAATAATAGAGGAGTAGAAGAGTTTTGACATGGGTCCATATTTGAACCACATAATATCAAACCTATAGCTAGTGACCCTTGCTCACCTAATAATATAAAACTATGTACCATGACAGTTGACTGCAATAGTTTCATAGGATATAGATATATCCCTATACCACTCAATACTCTGTGTCTATCCCACTGACACCTATGGGTACAATATACTCAATCCTCACTCTACTCCCTCCTTTAGCTAATTATGGAGGGGCAAATCTAGCTATATATGGGAGATGGAATGAGGTGGGGTGGGGGGTGTTAACTATAACACTATTATAATAATACTGCTATTGCTGGTAAGTGATAAGCATATGAATAAAAAGTTACAATGGTGTAGTGCTTGGGGTCATGAAACAAGATTAGGGATATGTGTAGTTACTACCTATCTATTAGTGTGAATATATTACTAAAAAGTGGCTGACAAAGCTTATTTACTCTATTGGGATTGAGAGTTTAAAGTTTACCCATTTCCTCCTTTTTATCACCACATGTCATGAAACCTAATAAAGCTGAGACAAACATCTTAACCTCATGAATACTAGTAGACCCAGAAGTAAGGGTTTGTTTACTACAGCACTTTACAGACCACTCACCCACTTGTTTAGTGGCTTCCCACTTATTATAATGATTTTGCATAGCTAATAACATAAATAAACTATCATTAAAATTTGGGCGGAGTAAACAGTCCAGCATAACTCTGTAGTACTTTTGCTACATTATACATAGTAGAAATAAAAGTGCAGGAACACTAGCTTGCAATAACATAGAGAAAGTTAAGGATAAAATACTTTCTCTCTGTTTTAAATTGTTCATACTGTCTACACAATGTTACACAAGTATACACCACCCTACCTGTTAGTATTACTACATATACTCTACACTGTATGATAACAACCAATAATTATATTAATAACAGTATAATATCCTTGATGAATGGTAAGTACAAACAGCAATGAAAAAAGAAGTTCTTATACTCCAGAACAACCCCTCCCCCCCACTCCCTCTCCCTACACATCATCTTATTAAGTCATTCTGAGGTGTATTGGTGCATTCTTGTTATCAGGATTCTACACCAATTAACTATCATTCTGCAATCAAATTTTGATATTAGCTATCATATAATATTCTTGAATAATAGGATGATTATGGAGGGCGAGAGGGGAGGGTTTTGATTTGGGGTATAAGAACTTCACTATTCATCACAGTTTGTACTTACAACTAGCTAGCTATTGAACGATCATCAGGGTCCACCTCACTAAAGGGAAGGTTTGTAATAGTAGTAACCTTTCATTCTCCTGCTTATGTTTTTTTGGGCTGTGATCTCATCCATCCCTACATTTCCAAGAAATGTTGTTTGCCTCACTTGTTTTTAGCAGCTAGCTATATAATTAATAGCCACAGTTAATTTGAATAATTTATTCAAACCAACTGTGGCTATAATATTATTGTGTTCATTAAATTAATAGCTATAACATTGTATATAAATGAAATTTTGAAGTATACAGCACTATTGTGTGTAGATATTATTGTACTATGCAAAGCAATAGATAAGTTATATATTTTGCTAACCGTTTATTGTATAGCCTAAGTACATAATAACAAAAAATAGTCTTAGGATGGCTTTGTAATGAACCAATGGGATATAATATTTTAATGAGTTGCTCAAGCTGGTCTAGATATATTATATTGGCTTCTGTTTTGGTACTCCCTGAACTTAACTGCTATACTCACCAGACCTGATTTGTCTGTATGAAGACATGTTGCTAGGCTTGTAGACTAGTGAACCATGCAGTTTCATTCATTTAAATGTAAGCACAAGGTGAAGCAGAAAGTAAAAACATTAGAGTCATTTCAGGGAAATAGCACTTTGCTTTGGCTCATACTATTTTACTCCCAGACAACCTGCACAACTCATGCTATTAATCCCAAATATCACAACCAGCCATCCTTTTATAACGATTCTGGTAATGAATTTGCATAGGGAACTAATACTTATTGTGTGTAGTACACAAGTTCTTCCCTTTAAAGGGATATAGTAGCTAACTATGAAAATTGGCAGTATAATTATATCAGGGTTGCCAACATCAATCTTATAAAAAATACACTTCAATTCACTGCTAATGGTGCCGACTCCTGCTCTATTAGTGGAGTTGGCAGCCCTGGCTATAAACATCGAATTTGGTTATAGAATAGTGACCACTGACCATGCACACAGTTATTGAGACTGAAAAATATTTTAAGTAGTTAGCACCTTTGAACTTTGTACTGTACCATTTAAGCCAGAAATATGATACTGAACACCAGTGAAAACTATCATACATACATAAAGCCAAACAGGAAGGAAAGCTCCTAATTTTCACTGCAGTGTTAATATTATTATTATGCTATTTCCTTATATACAGCCTGTTTGAGCCAGTTGCAGATAGGAATTGAAGCGAACACCCCAAGACTATAATTAGACTATCAAATCAATTTTTTTTTTTAGTGATTATTATAATTATTACGTACACACACAACGAGAATAATGATCATTTCCATATGACATGGACATCCCGCCGGCCAAGACCTGGCGGTCTTAAACAAGTGAATCAAAAGTTGATAAATGATATAACAACACAAAACATGGTTCAATATCGTTGATATCCATAAGCATTTCAGTCAGAAGCTTCTTCTGATAACAATAAGGCAATTTTAGTCACAGGTCTCTTATACGTACCTCTGGCCGTTTTAACAGTTGCAACTCGAACTAGATTGTCCTTTCCTGTATGTACCTTAGTCACTCTGGCGAGAGGCCACCTTGTTGGTATGGTCCCATCTTCTTTGAGAATGACTACGTCTCCCACTGTTAGATTCTTTGTAGGGTGGTGCCACTTGTTATACTTATTCAAGGATGACAAATATTCAGAGGACCATCTCAGCCAGAAATGACGAATAAGATTCTGACAGAGATGCCAACGGCGTAACAGTGACACAGGGCGGAAAGAGAAGGAATGGTCAGGTAAGGCACAGAGAGGTCGGCCAATCAGGAAATGTCCGGGTGTTAGAACTTCTATGCCATCTTCATCAGGTGAGTTAATAGAAACCAGAGGCCGGCTGTTCAGGCAGGCTTCAATTTGTGCTAGAACAGTTGTAAGTTCTTCAAAGGTAAGTTTAACATCACCCACAACTCGTCTGAGGTGGGTCTTGGCACTTTTTACCGCAGCCTCCCAAAGTCCACCAAAATGTGGACTGTGTCCAGGGATAAAACGCCACTCAATGTTACGGGAGGTGCAAAACTCTGAAATGTGTCCATTCTTCTGCTGATTGAGGAATTCATAAAGTTCCTTCAGTTCACGATTAGCTCCGATGAAGTTTGTGCCATTGTCGCTCCAAATAAGCGATGGGTAACCACGGCGAGCAATGAATCGTCGTAAAGTTGCAATAAAAGCTTCACTCGTCAGGTCTGACACAACTTCCAGGTGAACTGCCTTCACAGCAAGGGATACAAACACACAGATATATGCCTTCACAACTGAGGGCCTACGGGCCATACCATACTTGACCATAATAGGACCAGCATAGTCCACTCCCACCTTTTCAAAGACAGATCCAGGTGTTACACGTTCAAACGGTAGTTGTCCCAGCATTTGAGGTTTAGGTCTGATGGCCTGGCGACGGCAAGTCACGCACTGACGAATAACAGATCTGACAATCTTCCTCAGATAAATGATGTGAAAACGACAGGTAAGAGCAGAAGACACTAGTGTAGGTCCAGCATGCAACATTCGAAGGTGCTCTGAGCGAATGATAAGCTTTGTGAGAGGGTGTTTCCCATGGAGAATGATGGGATGCATCCTAGAGTATGGTAGTTTGGAGTGAGTTTCCCTACCTCCAACACGAAGTATGCCATCAGAATCAACAAAGGGGTGAAGTGAGAGTAAAGAACTACCACTGGGGAGACACTTGTCCTTCTTGAGTGAGGGAAGTTCAGCTGAGAACTGCGTTCCTTGGGAAAATCTCACCAGGTATCTCTCAGCTTCAGCTAAATCTGGAATAGTGAGGCAAGGTTTACCCATAGCTGTCACAAACTTGGATTTCTCTCCATTTGTCGGACGACAATTGTTAAGAAAACGCAAAATCCATGCCGTGACACGTTGGAGACGAATGAAATTTGAATAACGATCAAAGGGGATGACGGGTTGCTCAAACTGAGTAGTAGTGACCAAACAAAACTCTTTCTCTTCCTCGGGAGGTAAATCCACAGGAATGCTATGTTGCTCTGGCCAATGTGATGACATCAAAGTAAGCCATGGGGGCCCATTCCACCAGAGCTTGTGCTCTAACAGCTCTAATGGGAAAATACCACGGGAGGCACAGTCGGCTGGGTTTTCGATGCCACTGACATGGTTCCATCTGTCTGGTGGGATTTGATCTACAATCGAAGAAACTCTGTTTCCCACATACGTTTTGAACCTCCTGGGATTCCCTGTCAACCAACTCAACACAATTGTGCTATCGGTCCAAGCATATACATCCGATAATGGTACCTGGAGCACCTTTTTTATATGTTGGAGAAGTCCAGCAAGGACCTGTGCGCCACAGAGCTCCAAACGAGGAATTGACAACCTCTTGATGGGGGAAACCTTTGTCTTGGACATGACTAACGATGTATGGACGGTGTCTGTTGAGTCTACCATACGCAGATAGACTACACCACCGTAGGCATCCTCAGATGCATCACTGAAGCCATGGATTTGGATTGTATTAACTTTAAACTCCTTGGGAAAATAACAACGAGGAATGTCCTTGTTTGAGAGAGCTTGGAGTTCTGACCTCCATTGAATCCAAATATCTTTGATCTCCCTAGGTACAGGATCGTCCCAGTCAATGCGTAACTCCCACACCCTTTGTAGTAGAATCTTCATGTTGATTGTTGCTGGAGAGAACCATCCCAGGACATCGAATACTTTGGCGATATCAGAAGCAAGGATTCGCTTCGTGACAATATCTGATGATGGCAGCTCTGAGATAGTGAGACGAAACATATCTGTCGTAGTGTTCCATTCTACACCCAAGGTCTTGGTGTAACCATTCATGTCGGAAATTGGGTGTACTTCCTTTGACTCCCGCAAATCTGGAGGAATGGCTTGGAGGACCGATGATTCACTTGAGTTCCACTTTCTAAGCAGGAATCCACCACAAGAAAAGAGATCTTGGAGTTGGCCTTGTAGTGCAATTGCTGTCTTGATGTCATCAGCACCGGTCAGTCCATCGTCAACATAGAAGGACTTCTGAACTGCTTCAGATGCCAATGGGTATTTATGGGCTAAATCAATGGCATTCTGCCTAACTGCCATGTTGGCTGCAAAACAAGATGCAGAGACCCCAAAAGTTAATCGGGTCATCCGGTAGTCCTTCAGTGTACCCTTGGGCTCAGGCCTCCAGACAAAACGGTGAAAATCTCGATCAGATATCTCTAGTTTGACAGCCCTGTACATTTTGCTGACATCAGCAGTAAGGGCAATGCGGTGTGAGCGAAACCGCAAAAGCACGTCGATGAGTGGGGGGTGGACAGTTGGTCCCACGAGTAGGGTGTCATTCAAAGATTCACCAGAGGAGGACTTGCAGGAAGCATCAAACACAGCTCTAACCTTGGTGGTGGTGCTGGAGTTCTTATGGACTACATGCATAGGGAGGTAGAATACATCTGCTGGAGCTCTGTCCATATCCTTACTTGGTACAATCTCAGCATGACCTAGATCAAGATACTCTTGCATTATGGTATTAAATTCTTCAATTTGACCCTTCTTATTTAATGAGTGTTCAAGTGACAGGAACCTCCGCACTGCCTGCGATCTGGACTCTCCTATTGGTTTTGATTCAAGTTTCCTAGGCAGAGGGACGACAAACTTTCCTTCATCCATACGATAGTGATTTGACTCAAAATGACGTATAACGGTGCGTTCTTCTAGAGAAAGAACGGGGGTATTCATGGGTGGTTCTTCAATCTCCCAAAACTTGCGGAGAATGTCTTCACCACACATGGTGGATGTATGAAGTACTGTTGCTTGCAGACTTCCTTGGTCCTTGGAGGCATTCTGCTCCGGGTTTCCACTAAGAACCCAACCAAATTCAGTTTCCAGTGCCACTGGCGAACCTGGTGGTCCAATCCGCCGGCCCTGGAGCAAGATGTTGACGAACACATCAACTCCAAGCAGAATGTCGACTCGACCTGGCTGTCCGAAGGTCGGATCAGCTAGGGGTATATCAGAAATGTGTTTCCATGATAAATCAAATGGAACTGGGTAGACAGGCAAATCACAAGTCACCCTTGGCACTATTATGGCGGTGAGGTCGATCTTCTTTCCCTTACAATGTGTTGCAGAGATCTGAAAATTGGTAACAGAATGGACTGGAGACTTGGGTGATGATCCAGCAATCCCAGAAACATAGATGTTCTGATGGACACGAGGAAGGTTCAGGCTCTGGACTAGTCGTTCGGATACAAATGAGGCAGATGATGCATTGTCCAGTAGGGCTCTCACTTCCACAGATGCTCCATCAAGAGCTGTGACCAATATCCGGCAGGTCATGAGAAGAGAACATGACCTCAGCTTCACAGCGGCATTAGAGATGATTTGAGGTGGAATATGAGGAGTGGCAGTGATTGTAGAAGGCGACAACTTGGAGGTGGCATCATCATTTGGTTCCACATGTAACAAAGTGTGGTGTGGACGCTGGCACTTCTTACACTTATAAGAGGATTTACATTGCTTGATGAAATGCCCACCATGCAGGCAATTTATACAGAGATGGTGTTTCTTCAGAACCGAAATCTTGTCCTCATGGGACATTTCCTTAAATTTGGGACAAACGTACAGGGGGTGTCTTTTGGCAGTGCAGAGAACACAGTGGCTTTCCATAGGATCAGAGTTAGCAGTGAAAGAAGCAACTGTTTTGAAGAACTTCCTCGAGGTATATTGATCACCCCTCACATGCTTCCTGGATGAAACAGGTAGTGATGTTTCAGAAGCTTGAGCTCTGAGATCAATGAAGTCCAGAATATCTTGGTAATGAGGCACTGCCTCTGTTTTGTCTTGGCTGTGTTTCTGCCACTCGAACATGGTATCAACGTCAAGTTTCAATTCCACAATAGAGGTAACAAGGGAACCATCAGGATCACATCCCATTGACTTCAAGGCACGAAGATGTTGCTGAAGAGTGTCGTGCAACCGTCTGAGCTCCTTCCCACTACCGTCCTTCAAAGGTAGAGCATCTATGATTGCCCGGACGTGTGCACGATGAATAAGACGTGGTCGGTTGTAGCGGGATTTCAGACAGTCGATTGCTTCATGATATTGATCTCCAGAACGAGAAAGGCCCTCGATTGCACCCCTTGCAAGCCCATTTTTGATGGCTTGCTGAAGATACACTAGCTTTTCGGCGTTAGACAGGTTAGCACGATCATGCACTGATATTACAAACTGTTCCCAGAACTGTTTCCAGTGAAGTACATCACCGTCAAATGTGGGAACATCTAGCTTAGGGAGCTTGACCCCTTTTCCGTCAGCAGGTGTTTCAGTGGTAGTTCGAGAAATGTGGGAGCAGAGTAATTTCTTTATTCGGTGTGAACATTCAAACTGGACCTTCTCAAGAGTGTCATGTAGAATGACCAGCTCATCATCATCATCTAGTTCAAGGGTCACAAGGTTTTCGTAGACTGCAGCTAGTTCCTTCTTATAGTCAATTAGTCGTTCACGATACTGTTCTATAAGGGGAACATCATCATGATCTTCTCTCACAGCGACCAGGGCTGTCTCTGTAGCCTTGAGACTTCGTTCTAAACGTGAGAGCTTGCGTGATGATGACTTCCAACAATCGGAAGTGTCAGAACTGCTAGATGTAAGGATGAGTTTCTGGAAACGAACCGAAAGAGCTGCAATGTCATCATCGTGTTTGTCCAGAATATCTTGCTCTTTCTCCAGTTCTTCCATCCTTCCAACATCAATAAGGTCAATAATCTGAAAATGCAGGGATTTAAAATCCGAGTCTAGGGTGTCCAACTTAGTAGCTGACTGTATAGCACGATCCCTGACTGTAGGTTCATCGGGGGAGGCTTCCAAATCTCTGAGTCTATTTCCCAACCGAGTGATGGAGCCACGTATGACGCCTCTTCGTTTCCGTAGGTTGGAAAGAGCACGCTCGGGATCACCATCGGCCATGCTATCAGGTAGCAGCAGCGGGCAACAATTAGAAAATACAAAACTGGATCAAGTAGACTGTTTATCTGCACACTAGCCGAGATAATAGCCGGAACCTGAGAGAGAGATCCGGCTCGAAGGACCAGAATGTTTGAGCCAGTTGCAGATAGGAATTGAAGCGAACACCCCAAGACTATAATTAGACTATCAAATCAATTTTTTTTTTTAGTGATTATTATAATTATTACGTACACACACAACGAGAATAATGATCATTTCCATATGACATGGACACAGCCCTTACTTGATAGCTTTGATTTTTTCTTAATTTTTCTTCTATTTAGCTATTGTCTTATTCATTCTCTTTTTGTATCCTAATAATTGATGTACAGCTGAAGTAATCTTAAAGTTATCACAGATGACTGCATCTGACCATTACAGTAATACAGAGTTCTTCTTATTAGAAAAATGGTAGTTATTGAAGGAGATTCAGAATCAAAATGAGAGAACAATCACAGTTCATGAGTTTATTACAGTGGAACCTCTTAATAAAAACACATTGGGATCCAGCCTATTCTTCATTGTAGGGAAGTTGTCCTCATCTTGGAGGTTAATTTACATTTTAAGTTGTGAGGTTGTCCATATTTCAGGTGGGATGTTCTATAACTTGGTGTTAAAAAAGTGTTTACTTAGTAGTTGAATGTCAGGCTTCACTAAAAGGTATTTTTAAATGGTGTAAACCATTTATTTGGACAGTAGGTAGCTGAAGGAAGGACCTTTTCATTGAATTCTCTTTGCACTGATGATGTACCTCTGCTAAAAATGATAGTAAATGGGGCTCCTTTTGTTTCTACTATTTTTCTATGGAATTTGTGCCCAGCCAGAAGTAGCTAGAAGGACTGTCAATTTTTTTTGACTATTATGAATGCCCAAGGCTTGGTTAACTTAATCTGAGATGGACTAAAAATGTTCAAACTTATTTATAAAGATTTATATACCATAATAGGGATAATTCCAATGTATTATGTAATTGTACATTCTGACTTTGAAATGACTTTAAGATGGGCAGGAGTTAATGATTGGACCACATATATATATAGCTAATATCAAATTTGAAAAACCAGAGATTTATAATTAATGACACTTCCTCACCTAATTTATAAAAATTATGATGCACCAGTGCTTCATTTCACAGAATTATACTAAAATGATTTTATAAGATAGATATATCTCTATATATTCTGTGTCTATCTCACTGACACCTATGGGTACCACTCTATACTCAATATTATTTTACTCACTCCTAAATTTAATTATGACAGGGGCTATGGGGGATGGAGTGAGGGGTGTGAACTATAACAATACTGCTCTAGCTGGTAAGTGATAAGCATTATGAATAAAAAGTGTAGTGTTTGGGGTCATCTTCTTGCACTTCAGATAGTCATGAAACAAGATTAGGGATATGTGTAGTTACCAGCTATCTTTTAGTGTTAATAAATGGGCGGGGTTACCAAAAAGTGGCTATGACACAGCTTATTGACTCTATTGGGATTAAGAGTTTAAAGTTTACCCATTTCCTTATTTTTATCACCACATGTCATGAAACCTAATAAATCTGAGACAAACATTTAAACCTCATGAATAACCTCATAAATACTAGTAGACCCAGAAGCAGGTTACTTAAGGGTTTGTTTACTACAGCACTTTACAGACTACTCACCCACTTGTTTAGTGGACTTATAATTACATACTTTAGTGTGAGTATTAAAATTATGGATACTAATTTGAACCTTTTGCTAAATTTACTACCCGAAATTAAAGTTGTTGAGGGTATTATTATTGATTTATGATTGAGTGTTGTAAAGCCCTTACATGCTAGGTGGCTGGTCGATAGGATAATGTATAATTACTTTTGGACACCTAATGTCGGGGAAGTTATCTTGAAGGGGTGGCAAAATTGTCATTATAGCATATTGTTGTTGTTTTGTTTTCTCCCTATTTTTCTTTCTTCCTTTCTTACCTTCTTTCTTTCTCTTTTCTTTTTCTTATAGTTAATTTGCCATGGTTCTAATCATGGTGGTATGTAGGAACAAACATGAAGTTGAGAGTGTAGCCATGATAATATGATGTATAGTCTTCAGAAACAATAACACTAGCTAGTGCTAGCTATATATAATTATTATAATGTTAGCAGCTATAGTTAGATGTGTTATACTTTAACATTGCTATGATGAATGCTAAACCATTAATCTGATGGTGCTGTAAATTAATATTAAAATTTGTTTCTATGGTTTTATAAATATTATATTAATATAACTGTTGTTACCATACAGGGTAGAACATAGTGTATACTTGTGTAACATTGTGTAGCACTGTGTAGACAATTTAATGAAGTAGGGTAAAGTCCTGGCAAGACAGATGTACAGACTATAAAGAGCCTCGCTTCTTGAAGTGAATAATATAGCTAGCTATACCTAATGCTACTGCACAATCATACCTTCACTTCCTTCTGCATCCTCCAGATGACTATGCTTTGGTTTATGAATTCTGTTTTGTAACACAATAAAAATTAAGGACCACGAAGTTTTCCTCAAATTTGTGGCAATAAACAACCTAGCTAATTGTATTTATACAGCCATAGAAACATTAAACATCAGTTCCATCAAACTACTCTAATTCCAAGACTGAAGTCATATTACATTAAAGTCTAAACCACAATATTATATTATAGTGCTTGCATGTTATGCATGTAGCTGCAAGAGTTTTCCTTTCCAAGAACTCCTCACTCACTGCCAGTTCAAAAAGTAGCCATAAATGAATTAATTGAACTTGTCCATGGGCAATTCCTTGATCAACATTATTATTTGCAATCATGCAATCATGTATTTAGTGGGGCAATATTATTATACTTCAAACACACAATTCCCTTGGTCTCAAACAAAATCAAGATAAGCTTTGACTGACCATGGAACCAAGGAATCTTGTCATGCTGATAGCAGACTGATTGTCCTCGTGAAATTAACACACATCACTGTGAACAAGGTTGAGTGGCTCTGCTGCGTACTTTTTCTTACCAACTTGAACAGGGTTTTCTTGTGTTTGCCTTCAACACAGGTCTCAAAAAAAACAACAAAAAAAAACAGACTTCTTTGAAGGGATTATAGTCAAGACCCTTTGCCAGGCTGCCCTGAATACATTTCTGCAGGCCCAGGTGACCATAGCAGTTGTACCATAGATTCTCCTTTGACCTTTGCTGTGCAATGTTTGTCTTGGAGTGAAGGTAGTCCAACTGTAGTATGACTTGTAGCTGCTTTAGTGGCTTGGCAGATACTGTAAACCCTGAAATATTATATTTAACGATTTAGCACATTCAGACAATTTAACTGCCATTAATATTAACTATGTACACTCAGTCATGTAGGTTTTTTAAAAGCTGCTCCAATTAGTCTAGTCACTCCAAGGTCAAGAGTTCACTGCTGAATGAAATTGACCCATATCTCTACGCAAATCCCAGCCCACATCTTCATTTCTTGCACAATTTCAGACAATGCCACAAGCTTCAGACCACACACCCTTATGTGACATCACAACGCACCTTATACCCTTATGTGACATCACAACACACCCTTATGTGAGACCATCAACAACAGGTCATTTTGTTGCTTTAGTCAACTAAAACTATAAGTTAGTACCAGCTATTAGTCACAAAACTGATCTCAATTAGTCAAAAACTAACTAAAAGTTGTCATACTAAAGCTTACATTGACCATAACATTAATCACTAAGGTTGACCAAATCTTTGTAATACTCTTTGTGACAAGACTTGTTGCTGGTTTCACTAACAGTTACATTATTAAGAAAATAATATCATCTTTGAATCATAGATGTTTTGGAGCATGGGGGCACACCCTGAATGGGAATGAGGTTAGGGGTGGGCAAGGACTCCGTGCTATAGAATACCATTGGGTAGGAGACTATCTAGCATGATTTGTTACAAGAAAACACTGTAGGCTTTCCAAAATAGCTTAGCTTACCTAAATTAACAATTTTAGCAATACAGATGTACCTAGTTCACCAGTGTGTGTATGAAGAAGCTCGTGATGACATTCTTGATTCTGATCATAGGTATGACTCTATGTGATGAAGAGATGAAAAGGCTATGTGCTCTGCAGTCTCTGTAATTGTAAAGAAGCTATGCCAAAGAAGAATGTAAAGTTAAGAATATTCAATGGAATAACACATTTCAGAAATTGCTTGCACATGAAATTACTTTAGATGCTGAAAGGTTATATAACTAAATTTGGCATATAGGCTAGCATGTTCCTTATTGATCTGCATGTTTAACCATGGGTGGGTGGATGGGGCATTTCTCCCATGCTTCCTATGCCTATGTGAATTCACGCAGTCTTCTCAAAAGTATTATAACATAATAATCTTTATTAATATAGCTAATCTTCACTAGCTACTGAAGTTAGTTTTGATTTGAATTTTTGAGTCTAGAAACTTTTGGGATAGGTGCAAATTCCTTTATCTCCTCATGTAATCCATACCTACATAATGATAATTGAGAGAGCTTATAAAATAAAAGAGGAAAAGAAGGAAGGTGGGGGGGGGGGGGGGGAGGTGCCCCCACACTCTACCTATAGAGTCTACAGGCCAACTAGATACACATCTGGTTCCACGCCCCTCTAAACACACCCAGGGTCTACACACACCCCTTCTAGCGGGCCACAAGGGGGTTCCCCCCTCCTCCTTCTGAGAGGTCTACAGGATCTAGACACACCTCCAAATCTCTCTCTCACACACACACACCCCTTAACTCCCTAGGTCAAGTGGGGATTCAGCTGGACACACCTCCACTCCCACACCCCTCTGGAGGGTCTCCACACACACACACACACCCTTCTAGCGGGCCACAAGGGGGTTCCCCCCTCCTTCTGAGAGGTCTACAGGAACTAGACACACCTCCAAATCTCTCTCACACACCCCCTTAACTCCCTAGGTCAAGTGGGGGTTCAGCTGGACACACCTCCACTCCCACACCCCTCTAGACACACCCCAAGTCTCCACACACCAATGTCGAGGTCGAGGGAGTCTCAGGAGGAATGTTCCCCCACAACACTCTTTCCTAGCTTCTACAGGAAAGATAGTGATTCTGTGGGCTGGACACACACCCTAGGCTCACACTTCTCAGCTCAGACATTAGGTTATGGAACTTACAGCTGCTATCAATGTCACTGTCCACTCCTTCGCTTAAAAGCCTGGAGCCCCAGAATTCCAATCCATATTGCTAGGTCCTCGATACTAACCCTTTCGCTACACTAATTTTGGAATTTTTTTTGATTTGGCATTGGTCGTCACTAGGCGCCGGCGCCCCAGGCAGCAAAAGGTCGCGCAGGTCAGCGTGACGTCATGCTGGCGGCTAGCAGATCAAGGCAGAAAGAATGAGCTCCTTGGAGACTCTTGCTGGCCTGCTTGTGGCCTCTCTCACACCGACGATCCTCTACGGCACTGCCCCATGCACTATGCCACTCTCCTTTTCTTTTCATTTTTTTTTTTTTTTTTAAAGTCCATATAAAGCGAACATCAAAGGAAGATCAAAGGAAGCTCCTCCCTGTGGTCAAACATCTGAGAACTGACGGACCACAACCCATTGTTCTGACTTCCGATGCCGACAGTCAAAGGTTGGCGGCAGGAGGACGTCCTGGTGCCGACGGGTCCGAGTAACGGACGGTTGAAAAGTGTGTAAAATTACACTCTTTTGGGAGCAAAAGGGTTAGCGTAATTCGTTAAAATCGTTAACATTAAACTCTCCTAACCCTTTCTTCCCATAGCCTTTCTTCCCATAGCCTTTTTCTTTCTTCAAAAGAAAAAGGCTATGGGAACCAGCAATGAAATGCTACCAAAAGGCAGGTTGCCCACATCTTAATTCAGAAGCTAGAGCATACAGTTTTGCTCAGCAAGCTCGTAACCCTGGTCTTAAACCAGTTGAAATCAGAGAAATCTACTTGAAGGCAGCTCAAGCATTCTTGGAATGTGACAAATCACAACACAGCTACCAATGCCTTGAAAATGCAGTAAAATGTTTAAAGAATGCCAAGAAATATCATGAAGCTTCACAGTTATATGTCTATCTTGGCCAAGTAAGTTTTACAATAATTCTCAAATTCTAAAGCCTTTGCTAACTTTACTATAGATATAGCATATAATATTATTATAATTATTAATCACAATACTATTTCTATATAACTTTTTAGCACGAAAAGGCTCTCAAAGGTTATAGAAAGACCAAAGATGTTGAAGTTTATGCAGCAATAAAGGACAAAATGGGAGATTTTAATGGAGCAATTCGAGTCTTACGAAAGCACAATCGCATTGTGGATGCATTAGAATATGCAAAGAAGTATGAATCTGAAAATATTCCAATTTCAGAATGCTACCGTGTAAATATAATGGCCAATCAGATTGCTAAAGAACTTTCAAAGCAGCCAAACAGTCAGGAAAAGTTATTTGAAACTGTCATTGCTTACCTTGCACCAATTGACCAAGTCAACTACTTGATGACAGCTGGAATGTATGAAAGAGCTTGTGAAGTGTTAAAGAAAGAAGGTAAATTCAAAGAAGTATACAAAGTGTATCAAGCTCAAGGATGGCATGAAGAAGGCATACAGTTAGCAAAATTCCAGAAGGATAGAGAAGATGAATTACATTTCATACTTTTCAAAGCTACCAAAGAGTTGGAGGATGGGAATAAAGCAGTCACAAACACTACTACTACAGATATGCTTAAGAAAAAAATGGGCTACATAACTTTGAGTGAAATTAGAACCACCCTTGTTTATGGAATGACAATACAAAATCCATCTATGACAAAAGGTGCATTTGACCATTACAAGCATAATCATAATGGTATTGGTCTAGTTGAAGCATTCAATCAAGTGATATCATTAGCCTCATATAGTGAGATTAGTCATGAATGGAAAAATATAGTCTTGAAGCGTGATGAAGACCTTCTAACATTAACATTACATGTTTGTGAAGAAATCAGAGCCATTAGTACTGCTTTGCAAAGAACAGATAGGCACAATACTTCCCCAGCTGATAACCAGGTTATAAAGCAAGTTGAGAGCTTTTATGGCTTAGAAAGAGAGATGGGCGAACAAGTATATCGAATTCCACCTTCTTCATACCCTTGGACAAACATGCTTATAAGCCCAAAACTGTTAAATAGCACAGAAAGAGATATCAATGGTATGTTGATCCTCGATGAAAGTTTTGTATTCAAAGCAATTAGTGATCGTTTGGAGAGATTTATAGAGAAATGGATTGTCAAGGATGAGTTTAAACTGGTAGAAAACTTTGCTAAAGCATTTGATAAGTTTCCCTTTCATCAGCAGATCATTTCAGGTGGCTACCTGACTAAGTCATATTTATCTCACCCAGATAAAACCATTAACTTGTTTGAGTATGTGAGATTGTTATGTTCAGCTCTCACTATAGAATCCTATGGAAACACACACATCAGTGATCATTTTGATGTAATGAAAGCTGTTATGAGTGCATTATCACCACAAGCAACTTGCTACATGAGAATATCTTCGCTAACAGCTTTGTCACCACAGATGAGTAAAAGGTTGAAAGAAGAAGCTAGCAGTGTATTAGGAAAAAGTGATAGTGATTTTAAATTCAATGAGTGGCTGGAAGCATGGCGTATTAATTGCATCACAAGGAAAGGACATAAGCAGATGACAGATATATTGTGTAGAAGAGCAAACACTCACAACAAAAGTACTGATGACAAATTATTTAATCGTCAAAGATCAAATGATTTGAATAGAAATGTTCCACTAGTTTATGTACTTGACAGATCAATGGAGTATAAACACTTGATGTCCTTGTGGCAAAAAACTTGTGAGCTCATAAGTGCGGGTAAAGTGTTTCCTTCTTGCACTATTGCAGTGCATAGCATTGTACGTCATATTGCAGCAAACAGTTCCATATGGAATACAATTTCTATATCCAACCTACTGAATATAGTCACTATTCATGCCACTGCAATACTATCATTATATGCTGCATGTTCTGTGTATTTACGATCGACAGCTGGTCATGATATATACTTGCCTTTTTCGTATACTCATAGCATAGAAGTTTTCCAACATTTTACTAAAAGTGATATTTATAGATCATGTATTAATGATGTTTATCAAAGAAGACTAAAGGGAGAAGACCTGTACTCACTGCAAAACAAGCTATACAATTTGTTGATAATAATTCTGAAGATAATGATAGGAAAACAGAATGATGTTTTCAACCCATTGAAGTATGCTATTAGCAGAGATGCATGCATTCAGAATCAAGAAGCCCATCATTGCTTGATCTTTGTCCTCATTCTATTTGGCAATATTGGGTTAATGGATATTTGCCCTGATGAAAAATTGAAAGAGTATCGTCTGCAGATGTATAACAGTGTGAAACACTGTGATGTACCGGCTCTTAAAAAGGCATATGAAAGATTTGCTACTTGTGCTACAGTCGTTGGCTGTTTTGGAGCTGCTAAACTCCTATTAACCAGTTCGAGTGATGACTTGCACCACTTATATTTCCATGTCAATGCAAGATTCAATTATATTGATGTCACATTTCACCAAGCTCAACTCATGAAAATCTACCAGCGTCGTCTACTTCCTATTGATGATGATCTGCTCATTTATAGGCAGTCTAGACCGGCAGAGATTCGACCTTCAATTCTAAGAGCCACAGCAGCTCCATTTTATCCATCAAACAATAGTGAAATAGGATTATTAAGACAAAACACTGATGAGGAGTCTTTCAATCATGATGAAGATGATTATGAGATAATTGAAGCATTAAATGAGCCAACAACACTGTCAGAGCAAGTAGTACCTCAAGAAATAATTGAAGATAACTCATCGGTGACAAAGGAATTTTGCTCCATTTGTGCATGTCCTTTGAAAGAAGATACTTCAGACACACCTGTAGATAGTGATCACACTTCTCCAACAGAAAACGGTCAAAACCATTCAGAGACAACGTATTCACATCTCCGTAGTGAGAAGCATTTAACCAACACTAAATTGTATGAAAGATTCAATTCTGAGGTGACTGAATATTATTCTCCTCGAACAAAGCAGCTAACTGAAATGCTACTTCAGTGTGAATCTCTTTACAAAGACATTCGAGATTATGAACTTCAAAGATTCATTGAAAACACAAAGAATGAACTGAAGCAGAATGAGAAAGAAATACAAGATGTTCAATACAGTGCTGAGTGGAGAAAAGGCATTTCTATTTTGGAAAATGAAATAGCTGGAAGATTGGATTCTCTGCTAGTCAAAGCAAATAGTCACATTGAAAAAATACAGATGAAGAAGTCAGAATTGGAGAAAGCTAGAGAAGAACAGGATAAAAAAGAGGAAGAAGAGGAAGAAGAGAATCAAGATTGGGAAGAGAAAGAGGAGAAGATAGCTGACACAGACCCAAATTATGGAGAGAGTGACAAAAGTAAGAAAAGGAAAGCAAAGAAGAGGAGTAGAAAGAATAAAAAGTGAAGTAGCTATAATAATGCAACATTTGTATAACTCTTGCATGAGAAACTAAATAGCTATGAATATTTTGTGTGTAATTAAAATATAAAAGCCTTCACCCCCTATAATAACAACTTCATAATTATACGTTACAGTATTTATAATATTATTATAATCATAATGTATATTTTTGCAATAAATAATATTTTTACTCCTTACCACTTCATGAGTTACTTTCCATCTGTAAACATCTCGTTGACAATTAATCAGTGAACCAACTAACATACCTTTGATTACATTTGCCAACCTCAGTCACTGAAAGGCCTTATTTCTCTGACAATAATACAGGTGGTTATAGTAGATAAGGATTGTCATTGAGAAGATACCAAACACCAAAATTATGTTTACTTCCTCAATAAACATAAACCTCTGGCTCTTTCTCCCAGCAACAGATTCAGATCCATCATTCAGATTATATCATTGTCAATGTGTACTACTGTATCTAGCCCTAGCCTAGCCCTAGCCTATAGCAATAGTACAATTGACAGTGATGTAATCTGAATGATGTAATCTGAATATTATGTTACAAGGAGAAGAAGCCTAAACCTCTGCAATTGTGTGTAAACGAATGACGATGTCAGATGATGACAACGATGATGAGCTGGTGATGAGCACTGTATGGTAACAAGAGACCCATAATATTGATGCTTTGTGGTATATGGTAATTAACAAGGTTCCATACCTCTTGCAATGTTGAATTTTCATCCCTATGTTTGTTGCAACTATAATTATGTCAGGCCCTGAATTAACCATAAAAGGTGTACTTGTATACACTTAGGTTGCTATGTTTACTGTTGTAAATAATTCTTCCAAGACTTTATAATTAAAGGCATGGCTTCAGATACAATATTATGATTCCCACACAACATTGATTGCATAAGAAGAACTGTTATACAAGAAATATTATTTTTGTAATAACAAATGAAAATACTATAGTTACTCTGAAAGCAAGTAACATTAATAACCCAAAACAATTAGGAGTGTTCCCCCTCTGAACAGCAACTAAGAAATACTGCAGGAGGTAGGTCAGGCAGTACTGAAAAGGGGAGGTATGGGTAATTCCACTTAGAAAAATCCAATGAGCCTTGAAAGAATATCTCCAATATTTTCACTCTACTTTAGCTTTTTGTCACCCTCCCACTGTGTTCATGTGAAAGATCAAGATCTGTTCTGAAATGGTTGTTTGGCACTTACTATTCAGAAATAGATGTAGATGATGTATGCAAACTAAACAATTCATGTAGATAACTAGCTATATGCTTCAGATAAGAGTATATATAATTTATTATTTATGTAGAAAGACGGAACAGCACAGTCACTGCAGGTACAAGGTAAATAGCTAATACCTGTCAAGGGAATTCATAGTCATTTCATGAAGAAGTATAATATTGACCATTGCTGTTGATTATACTATTGAGTGAGGTGTGGAATTCTTTTAAAGTTGTAAACTTTCCAATGGGCAATCAATATGTACAGCTATTTAATGGCAAAATGAATTCCGTTAAACACATCCCAGAGCCTTCTTAGGCTCAAAACACAAACAATCTCAAATACAATACTCTTCTAATGCTTGTAACAGTAGAGATGTCGCCATTGATTGTAAATCAATTATTGTATATAGAGAAAACGCCATTTTCAAAAAAATAAAGTTTTTAGTGCTATACCACCCAAAATCCTACAACTGAACCCTATAATTATAAGTAACTAACTAAAAGGCACGGTAATTATCACAGGTGGGTGTCAGAGCTTTAGCTTTGTGTATAGCCAGTGCTATTAGATATTTCTGTAACAAAGTAATGCTTAGAGGAGGTTCTCCTCTTCCAATTAATACATTGCAGACTTATGTTTCTTGCAATTTGTACTAGCATAACTAATTTCTCATGTGTGGTGCTCTATAATAACTAGCTATCCATGTAATTCCTGTGATCTATCAGTTTCCAGGAAGAGTTCTAATGATGATGATGAACACTGTATAATGGCATGCTTTATGGGATGGGAACCGTATTGATGCTATGTGGGTATTGGAATTCTGAGTAATAAAGGAAGACTAGCTAGATGAAAGACTAAGGTAAAAAGATGAGGGTTATAGTAAGGAAAGAATCCATAACTCTTCACTGTTGTTGCTGTATGTGTGACCCTGTGGTGCAAGATGATATACACTAAGGTTACTGAATTCTTCCAATTCACTGTTTTTAGGCACCATGGCTTCAAATGTAAAATAATCCCATGCAGCTGCAACTATAATTGTCATTATTGGTGATTCCCACAACATTCATTGCACAATAAGAACTATAATATAACATAATGTATAATATTGTAATAAAATAAAATAAATAGCTATTTACTTCATAGTTATAGTAAATCTGAAAATAAGTCACCCAAAACAGATGGAGTGTTCTCTCTCTGAACAGCAACTGAGAGACACTGCAGGAGGTAGGTGTGTGCTTTTGTCTCTAATCCTCTGCTATATTCTGAGACTAAGCTATTTTAAGAAGGCTATGAATTTGACCCAGGTCACTCCCAAAGACTCCACTGCCACTAGAGCAATTGAGTGGCTAGGGTCCAGGTGGAGTACTTTCTCTTAATCCTACACTATTATTAACTAGTGGAGTCATGCTACTATGCATATGCAAGTCTGGTCCTACCATGTATAAATGGGGGAGAAGAGGGTATTCCATC
Source organism: Diacarnus erythraeanus (assembly GCA_964016965.1). Classification (NCBI taxonomy): domain Eukaryota; kingdom Metazoa; phylum Porifera; class Demospongiae; order Poecilosclerida; family Podospongiidae; genus Diacarnus; species Diacarnus erythraeanus. The sequence goes on along the minus strand of OZ024685.1, from coordinate 2,103,659 downwards.
AAACTTAGCATATTATAGTAAGACTAACATGTGGTATGCTCTTATAACATTATGTAGTGTTGTGTAGAAAATACTTAGGTAACTGGATGCTTGAAAGTACTTGAAGATAAGATGAAGCTTGAGACTGATAGATTGCAGGAATTTACATGGATAGCTAGTTATCATAGAGGACCACACATGAAAAGTTAGTAACTTCAAAGGACACAGGTTTGTATTATTGCATTAAACACTGGAAAACCTCAATAGCATCTCACTTTGCTTGTCCATAACTGACACATTCCCCCATAAATATTAGACCATGTTCACATGACAGGAAAGTCTTTCTAATTACTGACTTGCCTCTGAGAGAGGTAATCTGCTTGCACAAGCTGTTCATGAGGTAGAAATTTATGGCACAATGATTCAACATTATTATAATAATAGTAAGATATTATGATAGATTAGGAATAATGTGTTTGCACTATTATGTCCTTGATCTCACTCCCATAGCTTAAGAACATAAATTTATAATTTTTTATGTAGCTACCTACAACTGCTATAGTCAGGATTATTATGCATACATCTTGGATACAAGGATATTATAGGACAGGTACATTATGAACCAAGCCCCAGAAGCCATTATGTTCTTGTAAGTTTATTACACAAACTCTTATTCTTGAGTGTCCAGATTAACTATATAGTTTGACTGTTCCCATTTCATAATAATGTGCGCAGAGGTTTAGAGTGGTGAGGTTATTTGAACAATAGAGCTTTGCTGTACTGAAATCTGAGAGCTTGTCTGACTATATATCATGATTAGTAGCATACTGAATTTATAATCAAATGACTACAATAATGGGGAATGGTCTATTTATTTTAACAGTCTATCTAACTAATTAATATCTACAAGTTCTAAGTTTTAAACTATGTTTGTTCATGAATCAGCATTACTGATGGAGGACTACATTCTTTTTATAGGGAAATTGCTGTAGGAGAGCTTCATCCAACTCCTCCAGAGCATTTTCCTTGTCACCAAAGTCTTGTATAAACACTTTAGTTAGACTTTGCTGATTGTCCTCAGCCTTATAGGCCTGGTCATCTCCATCTCCATCTTTCTGTTCCACATGTGTGTCATCTTCTTTGCCTTGCTGCATGTACACAAAACTTCCCCCGTTCATTTTAGCTTCTTCACCCCCATTCATTTTAGCTTCTTCACCCCCATTCATTTTAGCTTCTTCAACTTGTGCAGGTGAGAATGCCTGGTCAATACGGAAAACTTGCACCGTATTACACAGAGTTCTAGCGTTATTACCTTGTATTGTGAGCTGAAAACCATTGCCCTCACCATCAGTATATCCTACAGTTGGTGAACCTTTAGACCAATTGATAGCATCATAATCAAAAATGACATATGTTTGGCAACTTGAAGGATCAGTAGCTATGATGAGCTGATATGTATTTTGCTGGAGAAGAAGAAACAGAAAACTGTATAAATATTATTCCAAATATTCTATTGTGTGATTATCACAACTTTTTAAATAATGAAAAAATTAATACCAGCTAAGTATTTTAAGCACACAATTACAGTGACAGAGTATTCTATAGTTGTTGACTTTAATAAAGAATAATGAATTATTTGAAAAAGCATCTCAGCATAACTAATAAGCCACTGTAAGATGGGAGAAAGTCCAGTGCTTTATAATATTGAATACTTACAGCTCGTCTTCTAGAGAAAATTCGTTGCCACAAATTCAAGTATTTATATACACGGTCGTAAGTCACAACCACAGCTGATTGAGGATTAAATCCTTGTCCAACATAACTTCGTACGATAGCTAGTAACGTCCTATTGCATGTCTGCTCATAAAGCACTCTATTTCTTCCGCTACGTCTTCGCAAGTCATTATCTTGCCAGAGAGGTGCTATCATGGGGCTGCCACGTGCTCGAGATATGAGTTTGGGGGTATGGCGATATCGCCTGGTAGGACTATTAGTATTTTGTAGAATTAAGACATTTCCATTACTGCCAACCTATTATTTATAATATATTATTCTTATTAGTAGCTAGCTACTAGCTATAGGAATTATAATAACAAAAGTATTTTTTACTCACAGCAAAAGCTCCAAATTGCTGTCCATCCATGTAGATGTCATGATATTGAATAGCTTCTGCTGCAGTATAGCAATCATCACAGCCATTCAAGACATTTCTACCGGGAGTGTGAGTATATGTAAGCTGGACACTTGCAGTATTATCATCAGCATAAAGAACTGGTAAGACAGCTAGAATGGTGACCACTGTGATGACAAGAGCCATGTTTTGGCGTTGTTTTTTTGCTGAGGACTGTGGAGTTAATAAGATGAGAAATGCATCAGTTATCTTATTTTTATACTCAAGGGAATCCTGTTAAGAAAGAAAGAAGGGCTCAAGAATGAGGAAAAAAGAGGAATACCAAGAAATGATTGTAGATATTATGTCTTTCACTTGTTCCTTTGTATTGTATGTGTTGTTGTTCACATGTGACAAAATTTCTGATGAGAAGAGTAATTCTATGGCATCAGGTGCATTATAAAGTTAGTATTTCCTATTTTTGTTACAAAACTGAAGTAATACCAGAGAATGGAGTGGGTGTTAATCCAATCAATCCACAACACTTGTGCAATACATAGCTATGCCTTCTTTACTTGATATGCATATTATATAGTACTATGCCTTTACTGATTAGTATTTCCTATTTTTGTTACAAAACTGAAGCAATATCTAGAGAGTGCATTGGGTGTTAATCCAATCAATCCACAACACTTGTGCAATACATAGCTATGCCTTCTTTACTTGATATGCATATTATATAGTACTATGCCTTTACTGATTAGTATTTCCTATTTTTGTTACAAAACTGAAGCAATATCTAGAGAGTGCATTGGGTGTTAATCCAATCAATCCACAACACTTGTGCAATACATAGCTGTGCCTCCTTTACTTGATATGCATAATTATATAGTACTATGCCTTTACTGTGTATATAAAAGTATTCCTACAAAACTGAAGCAATACCCAGAGAGTGCATTGGGTGTTAATCCAATCAATCCACAACACTTATGCAATACATAGCTGTGCCTCCTTTACTCGATAGCTATATACATAGTACTGTACTTTACTGTGTATGTATATTAAAATAAGTGTTCAGGAGGGTTGTATGTATCATGCCCAGCTGTGAAGGGGAGGGTTACACCCCCTTCTCCCATTAACTAATGCTACTTTATAATTCATTGTTGTAGTAACTGTAATCACTGTGATGGAACCTCTGTGACCCTTTTGACCTTAAGAAGAAAGGGATGTGGAACCCGCTATTTGGAGGTGTGACCCTCCTGTCTAGCCTAGAAAGGTGGTTTGAACCCAGGTTTGACCCCAATGGTGATCCTCTCGACCTTTGGGAGTGTGAATATATAGCAGTAATTGGTAGGGTCATCAAGTATAGCTAGCTACCAATTCTTTTAGGAGGTGTGGCACTATAATTTAGAAGAAGCATGGCTATTTTATAAGCTCATATATATTATGGATGACAGTGAAGTAGAATAGAAAAGAGGAGGAGAATTGACACCTGACCTACCCCAAAAGTTTTAAGGCTCGAAAGTGATCGGGCATTGAGGCTTTGATGAGTACCTTTTATTTGCTGTGGCATCAGTCACTGTGTGACTTAATTACTTGTGGTAGAGATCAACAGGTATACCAGGCTTAGAAGAAGTGTAACTGGGTTGATGTGGATGGAGAAGAAATGTGGACTTTTATGTTTTAATGGGAATACATAAGCTACCAAGAATTAGACATGCTTTTTTTAATGATGCTTCCCTCCCCTCCCCCCAACCCACCCCAACTGTAAATTGCAGCACCCCTACCTCAAATGATTTTCCTTCTCCCCTGCACTAGGGGACACAACATGCAGATTGGTCTACATCGATTCCTAGACATGTACCCTTTCAAGGCAGGTATGCCAGCTCATTGGCAAAGCCACAAAAACTAGTTCATTTAACCTCCCTTTTCCACCCATCCACCCGCCTAAATTCAAACCCGTTTTAGATGTCCTCAGTGAAAGCTTCTTCTTGCACTACGTACAATCCTGGGTAGGAGATTTGCATAGATGAGGCAATGGTAAAGTACAAAGGCCATATAAGGGGAAAAGTCCACATGCCTAAAAAGCCCATTAGGATGGGCTTCAAGATTTGGTGCTGTTGCTACTCCTGTTGTGAGTACCTCTGCATACATTTCAGGTGTGTGAGGGTAAGCCCATGGATCCATCCACAGGAAAGCAGGTACATACCAGAGAAAGGGCTAGTGAAGAGGGTAGTCGTGGAGCTTGTGAGCCCTTGAACCATGTTAGCTACTTTACCTGGATATTTTTGTTACTAGTGGGCCTCTTGTTGTAGTGGTGTTCAGGTTGGGGGTGGCTGCTGTTTGGTGCATCTTTCTCAGGTGCAAATACCCAGGGGTAGGTGCCTGTAGTGCATCAGGAAGAAGAGGGAGAGTCATACCACATTTGGATGTTCTTTCTGTCCTGTGGCGTTCAGCTGTGCAAGACCACCTGCTACCTGCTTTGCCAAATTCCACATGAAAGGAAGTCGTCAATATTTCTTCTTCTTCTTCTTCTTCTTCTTCTTCTTCTTCTTATTATTATTATTATTATTATTATTATTATTATTATTATTATTATTATTATTATATTATTGTTGTTGTTGTTATTGTTTTTTCTTGTTGATAGATTTTAAATTTTTAGTGTGTACATCAATGAACCTATTAGCTATTGTTGATCTCACATAAGGATGTGTTGTGATGTAACATGAGGGTATAAGGTATGTTGTGAGGTCACATGAGGATGTGTGGTCTGAAACTTGTATGATTGTTGCATGAAATGAAAATGTGGGCTGGAATTTGTGTAGAGATATAGGTCAGTTTAGTCAGTAGTGAACTCTGACCTTGTAGTAGCTACTATGTAGATTAGACGGTTGGCTATAGCTACTGTTAGATTCACATCCTCAATTCCCTAAATGTAGAGGTGTAGACAACTTATTTAGGACTGGGGGGGCTAATAAGGTAAAGAGAAAAGAGCTGCAATTTGGCTCAAGGGGAGGGTGCAGGAGGGAGATATGCCCCCTTCTGCAGTAAGTGCGGAAGCAAAAATTTTCTTCAAAATCCAAGAGGTGTAAGAGAGCAAATTAGAGTAATATTCACTAAGCAACCATATTATTATATGTGCAGAAGGATAGGCTAGGCTCTATTTCATAGTGGATTCTATACTGAAACATCTTCAACATCACTTTAAAGCTAGTTCTCTAAGCAGCTGTTACAATGTACCATGCTTACCTGTTAACCACTACTGTCATGGTTACTGTTTACCAAACCACTACAATCAATGCACATCATACGCAGTTTACAAAAAAAAACAAAAAAAAAAAAAAAAAACACTAAGCCAGAGCCTGAGCTTATTAGCTATTAATCTCATTTTCTGAAAAATCTGGGGGGGCTTAAGCTCCCCAAGCCCCCCTTGTCTACACCCATGAAATGGTTCTAACAGAAAGCATGGTTGAATGAGGAATTTCTGGTAGTGATGAAGATGGTCACATGTGATGCAAATGTCAAATGTTGAATTTCTTTTCCAAGTATTGATGGAGCTGGACAGTAGTGGGTTTTCACTAACAGTTGTCATAGTTCCTATTCACCTAGCTATAGCCTGCATACCATAGAGACACCTTGTAATAAAGGACATCTAACTAATGGTTAGTTACAAGTGTAACAGGACTGGTTTATAGCTACATAAGGGTTGTGCCTGTGTATAGCTGGGAAGTCATTACAAACTGCCTTCCAAGGAAGCTAGATAATCATGTGAATGCTTCACTATCAGATCCAAGTGATCAAGCCAGAGCTTCCAACTGTCCCGGAATGGCCGGGACAGTCCCGGTGTCACAAAAAAATCGATCCGGGTGAATTTCGATCCGGGTGGATCATATCCGCTAGCATAATCAATTCGTAGGAATAAATACGCTAGCATTATCTATCCACCCCGGTTTGAATTCGCTAGCAGATTTATTCCTCCTCCGCTAATATGATCCGGGGTAGCAAATGGATCCTTGACAAGTAGAACTATAGCATATTAATGTATCTGTTAGCAGGACTGATCCCTTAAATGAATGAGTCTGTTATAGTGAAGCATCTCCTGGAATGTTTCTGCTAGCAGAACTGATCCCCCTTAAATGCATGAATCTGTTATAGTGCAGCATCTCCTGGATTGTATCTGCTAGCAGAATTGATCCCTCTTAAATGTATGAATCTGTTATAGTGAAGCATCTCCTGGAATGTATCTGCTAGCAGAACTGATCCCCCTTAGAATGCATGTACGTATCTGTTATAGTGAAACATCTCCTGGAATGTATCTGCTAGCAGGACTGATCCCTTAAATGTATTATAGTGAAGCATCTCCTGGAATGGATCTGCTAGCAGAACTGATCCCCCTTAAATGCATGAATCTGTCATCTCCTGGAATGGATCTGCTAGCAGAACTGATCCCTTAAATGCATGAATCTGTTATAGTGAAACATCTCCTGGAATATAGGACTGATCCCTTAAAAATGCATGAATCTGTTATATATCTCCTGGAATGTATATATCAGCTAGCAGAACTGTGAGATGTCTACCCACTTGCCAAAGTAAGCCAAAGTCAATATATCTTAATATACTCTTTTATACACACAGAGATAAGACCAAGAACAAATCAGAACACATGAGTCAGTGAGGTCTATAGCGCAGGGACGCTAACACAATCACAATGACCGAGATGAGCATGCTCACATAATAATAATTATTATGCTGTAATGATGATTAATATACTACACTTCTCCATACTTAAGATGATAAGTTACATACAGAGTTATGAGAGTACCTTAAAGGTGGGCCATGATTACTCCTTTTAGGGTAAGTTTTATAGGAGGCAGTGTAGAGGATGAATCATGTGGGAAGTTCATTAGAGGTAAGGTAAGATCAGCAGAAACTGAATTCTCAATAGTAGGCTGTATGGGCTCAGCAGTATCTTCACATGTAGCTAACAGGAACTGGAGCACTCACACTAATATTGGGAATTACATTTCTAGGACTTGCTACTAAATCCTGAGCATATGGTATATCTTCCTGCTCATCATGGCTTGTTTTATCTATAGACTTCAAATGATCCACATGATTCTGTATTACATATTTTGTGGTTACTGAATTTTATCCATAGAGACACTAAGCAGTTATCCTTCTAGTTGTTGTTATTAATACAGTTATCAAACTAACTTCGTGCTATCTCTGAACACCACAGAGTACAAAAATGTTGTATACTGAATAAGGGATCTCCATCTTCACTGCATCTTCACTGCATCTAGATGGTAGTGTCCACGCTTTTTCGCTCATGCTCTCCCGGATAGAATCTGCGGGGGTAGGATAAATTCTGCTAGCGATTCCGATCCGGGCGGATCGTTTTCGCGGGGGGATCGAATATGCTGTGACACCGGCGCCTAGTGACGACCAATGCCAAATCAAAAAAAAATCCAAAATTAGTGTAGCGAAAGGGTTAATATTTCAGGGTTTACAGTATGTGTGGTATCTTAGAGCTGGAGGAATGATGAGAAGAAACAGGTAGTACTTTTACATTGACTGGAAGCACAGCTTGATGTAGCTAACACAGGAGAGTAAATTACAACAGTGGACATAACTGTATTTACTATTAATGTTGGAACTTATTATCATCATTAAGTGTGTGTGTTGGAACTGATCGTCATTATCATTGATTTGTGTAATAATAATAATTATTATAATGGGAAGGGTGTACAGTCCTTGGTCTTGATTGGAGATTCGTGTGAGAGCCGAAGTGTGGTGGGCAGGTTGTGAGCCTATATTAGTAGTGAAAAGATTCCTAAACTTCTACAATTGATGTTGATAGTTATGTTGTGGACACTATAGCACAAGCTTGACATAGCTTCCAACTTCTCCAAGTGTCTGACCTGGATAAGCCACACACACCAATTAAAATCGTGTCATACCCTCTATGAATATCATTATAAAGTTAATGATGAGCAACTGGAAAAGCTTGAGCACTGACATGCAATGCAGTGCAGCTGGAAGCACTAGTGCTTTCCCAATTATGCTCATTTTTTGACCAATTGTGCTATTCTTTTATGCTTCATTTATAACCAATTATGCTTCCAAAATGTACCAATTATGCTCCTAAAGTATAATAAAAATGGCTATTAACATATTATGCACTTTCTTCCAATAATTCTCTAAGTCTAAAGCAATCTATTTTAGCCAAAGGAACTCCTGCCTTCCTGAAAGGCTCTCTACAATCTGAAACAGCTTACTGTTAGAACTGTTAGGAACTCATTAGGAAACTCTTTAATTCGAACTGTAGGTGAAATTTTTGGTTCATTGTGAGTTGCCTTACTTTTCTTAGCTGACTTGGCTGGATTCATAGAAATAACCCTCTTTCGGGCTAAATTAGAAGCAGAAGAAGCTTTAAGTCTGCTAAGTAGAGTAGGATTGGAATCTTGATTAGATGATTGAGAGGATTCGGTTAGCAAATAGCAATTATACTCCTACCTACCAATTATGCTCAAAACTATGCTAGCATAATTGGGAAAGCCCTATTAAGCAATGACATGCATGACTTGACAGCAATGTATGCAGTGCGGCTGGAAAAGCTTGAGCACTGTCAGCCATGCAGTGCAAAGTCAGCTTATAATTCCTGCAGCTCATCAGGAACTAGCTATGTAAACTAATATATAATAGTCTGTGGCCACAGTTTATGTAGCTATTGCCTCTTCGCCTCCTGGCCGGGACATTGAATAGGCAAGTTGTAGTACCGGGCGGGACACTCTGGCAGACTAGAATACCGGGACTGTCCCGGCCATTCCGGGACAGTTGGAAGCTCTGGCTTGATCACTTGGATCTGATAGTCGAAGCATTCACATGATTATCTAGCTTCCTTGGAAGGCAGTTTGTAATGACTTCCCAGCTATACACAGGCACAACCCTTATGTAGCTACAAACCAGTCCTGTTACACTTGTAACTAACCATTCATTAGTTAGATGTCCTTTATTACAAGGTGTCTCTATGGTATGCAGGCTATAGCTAGGTGAATAGGAACTATGACAACTGTTAGTGAAAACCCACTACTGTCCAGCTCCATCAATACTTGGAAAAGGAATTCAACATTTGACATTTGCATCACATATGACCATCTTCATCACTACCAGAAATTCCTCATTCAACCATGCTTTCTGTTAGAACCATTTCATGGGTGTAGACAAGGGGGACTTGGGGAGCTTAAGCCCCCCCAGATTTTTCAGAAAATGAGATTAATAGCTAATAAGCTCAGGCTCTGGCTTAGTGTTTTTTTTTTTTTTTTTTTTTTTTTGGTAAACTGCATATGATGTGCAATGTAGTGGTTTGGTAAACAGTAACCATGACAGTAGTGGTTAACAGGTAAGCATGGTACATTGTAACAGCTGCTTAGAGAACTAGCTTTAAAGTGATGTTGAAGATGTTTCAGTATAGAATCCACTATGAAATAGAGCCTAGCCTATCCTTCTGCACATATTAAAATATTAATAATATTATGGTTGCTTAGTGAATATTACTCTAATTTGCTCTCTTACACCTCTTGGATTTTGAAGAAAATTTTTGCTTCCGCACTTACTGCAGAAGGGGGCATATCTCCCTCCTGCACCCTCCCCTTGAGCCAAATTGCAGCTCTTTTCTCTTTACCTTATTACCCCCCCCCCCCTCCCCAATCCTAAATAAGTTGTCTACACCTCTACATTTAGGGAATTCTTAATTGAGGATGTGAATCTAACAGTAGCTATAGCCAACTGTCTAATCTACATAGTAGCTACTACAAGGTCAGACTGACTAAACTGACCTATATCTCTACACAAATTCGCCCACATTTTCATTTCATGCAACAATCATACAAGTTTCAGACCACACATCCTCATGTGACCTCACAACATACCTTATACCCTCATGTTACATCACAACACATCCTTATGTGAGATCAAGAATAGCTAATAGGTTCATTGATGTACACACTAAAAATCTATCAACAAGAAAAAACAATAACAACAACAACAACAATATAATAATAATAATAATAATAATAATAATAATAATAATAATAATAATAATAATAATAATAAGAAGAAGAAGAAGAAGAAGAAGAAGAAGAAGAAGAAGAAGAAGAAGAAGAAGAAGAAATATTGACGACTTCCTTTCATGTGGAATTTGGCAAAGCAGGTAGCAGGTGGTCTTGCACAGCTGAACGCCACAGGACAGAAAGAACATCCAAATGTGGTATGGCTCTCCCTCTTCTTCCTGATGCACTACAGGCACCTACCCCTGGGTATTTGCACCTGAGAAAGATGCACCAAACAGCAGCCACCCCCAACCTGAGCACCACTAACATGGCTTCAAGGGACCAACCTAGCCCTAATGGGACTTAACAGTATGCCAACTAACCCTAGTCTAGCAGTTCATTAGGTTGAATCCCATGGCAATTATAGTGAGTCATGCTTATAGAGGATATGGGTATTGTTGACTAAAATTAGAAGAATGGTCTTAGCTATATCCAGCATGATTTTGACTTTCTATTAAATTTTTCCTAACCTTGAGGCAGTCAAAAGCACCCATGAACTTGTTTGGGAACCTAACAGCTACATAAATTTGCTCCTCATAGAGTTCTTCAACAAGAGGCCCACTAGTAACAAAGATATCCAGGTAAAGTAGCTAACATGGTTCAAGGGCTCACAAGCTCCACGACTACCCTCTTCACTAGCCCTTTCTCTGGTATGTACCTGCTTTCCTGTGGATGGATCCGGGCTTACCCTCACACACCTGAAATGTATGCAGAGGTACTCACAACAGGAGTAGCAACAGCACCAAATCTTGAAGCCCATCCTAATGGGCTTTTTAGGCATGTGGACTTTTCCCCTTATATGGCCTTTGTACTTTACCATTGCCTCATCTATGCACATCTCCTACCCAGGATTGTACGTAGTGCAAGAAGGAGCTTTCACTGAGGACATCTAAAACGGGTTTGAATTTAGGGGGGTGGATGGGTGGAAAAGGGAGGTTAAATGAACTAGTTTTTGTGGCTTTGCCAATGAGCCGGCATACCTGCCTTGAAAAGGTACATGTCTAGGAATCGATGTAGACCAATCTGCATGTTGTGTCACCTAGTGCAGGGGAGAAGGAAAATGATTTGAGGTAGGGGTGCTGCAATTTACAGTTGGAGTGGGTTGGGGGGAGGGGAGAGAGGCATCATTAAAAAAAGCATGTCTAATTCTTGGTAGCTTATGTATTCCCATTAAAACATAAAAGTCCACATTTCTTCTCCATCCACATCAACCCAGTTAAACTTCTTCTAAGCCTGGTATACCTGTTGATCTCTACCACAAGTAATTAAGTCACACAGTGACTGATGCCACAGCACATAAAAGGTACTCATCAAAGCCTCAATGCCTGATCACTTTCGAGCCTTACAACTTTTTGGGTAGGTCAGGTGTCAATTCTCCTCCTCTTTTCTATTCTACTTCACTGTCATCCATAATATACATATGAGCTTATAAAATAGCCATGCTTCTTCTAAATTATAGTGCCACACCTCCTAAAAGAATTGGTAGCTAGCTATACTTGATGACCCTACCAATTACTACTATATATCCACACTCCCAAAGGTCGAGAGGATCACCATTGGGGTCAAACCTGGGTTCAAACCACCTTTCTAGGCTAGACAGGAGGGTCACACCTCCAAATAGCGGGTTCCACATCCCTTTCTTCTTAAGGTCAAAAGGGTCACAGAGGTTCCATAAAGTGATTACAGTTACTACAACAATGAATTATAAAGTAGCATTAGTTAATGGGAGAAGGGGGTGTAACCCTCCCCTTCACAGCTGGGCATGATACATACAACCTTCCTGAACACTTATTTTAATATACATACACAGTAAAGTACAGTACTATGTATATAGCTATCGAGTAAAGGAGGTATGTATTGCACAAGTGTTGTGGATTGATTGGATTAACACCCAATGCACTCTCTGGGTATTGCTTCAGTTTTGTAGGAATACTTTTATATACACAGTAAAGGCATAGTACTATATATGCATATCAAGTAAAGGAGGCACAGCTATGTATTGCACAAGTGTTGTGGATTGATTGGATTAACACCCAATGCACTCTTCAGTGGCGTAGCCATGATTAAACATGTAGTAGGGCACCAGTAGGGCACTGACCTATAGACTAAACTGCTTACTAAGGACTATCAATCTTTTACCAGATTCAGCTAAAATTATGGCAGATAGTGGTAGGGCACCTAGAGAGTTTGGTAGGGCATGTGCCCTAAATGCCCCTATGTAGCTACGCCACTGGCACTCTTGCTTCAGTTTTGTAACAAATACTAATCAGTAAAGGCATAGTACTATATAATATGCATATCAAGTAAAGAAGGCATAGCTATGTATTGCACAAGTGTTGTGGATTGATTGGATTAACACCCACTGCATTCTCTGGTATTACTTCAGTTTTGTAACAAAATAGGAAATACTAATCAGTAAAGGCATAGTACTATATAATATGCATATCAAGTAAAGAAGGCATAGCTATGTATTGCACAAGTGTTGTGGATTGATTGGATTAACACCCACTGCATTCTCTGGTATTACTTCAGTTTTGTAACAAAAATAGGAAATACTAACTTTATAATGCACCTGATGCCATATGAATTACTCTTCTCATCAGAAATTTTGTCACATGTGAACAACAACACATACAATACAAAGGAACAAACAGGCTCACTGAAAGAAGGGCTCAAGAATGAGGAAAAAAGAGGATATTATTTTCCTCATTCTTGAGCCCTTCTTTCTTTCTTAACAGGATTCCCTTGAGTATAAAAATAAGATAACTGATGCATTTCTCATCTTATTAACTCCACAGTCCTCAGCAAAAAAACAACGCCAAAACATGGCTCTTGTCATCACAGTGGTCACCATTCTAGCTGTCTTACCAGTTCTTTATGCTGATGATAATACTGCAAGTGTCCAGCTTACATATACTCACACTCCCGGTAGAAATGTCTTGAATGGCTGTGATGATTGCTATACTGCAGCAGAAGCTATTCAATATCATGACATCTACATGGATGGACAGCAATTTGGAGCTTTTGCTGTGAGTAAAAAATACTTTTGTTATTATAATTCCTATAGCTAGTAGCTAGCTACTAATAAGAATAATATATTATAAATAATAGGTTGGCAGTAATGGAAATGTCTTAATTCTACAAAATACTAATAGTCCTACCAGGCGATATCGCCATACCCCCAAACTCATATCTCGAGCACGTGGCAGCCCCATGATAGCACCTCTCTGGCAAGATAATGACTTGCGAAGACGTAGCGGAAGAAATAGAGTGCTTTATGAGCAGACATGCAATAGGACGTTACTAGCTATCGTACGAAGTTATGTTGGACAAGGATTTAATCCTCAATCAGCTGTGGTTGTGACTTACGACCGTGTATATAAATACTTGAATTTGTGGCAACGAATTTTCTCTAGAAGACGAGCTGTAAGTATTCAATATTATAAAGCACTGGACTTTCTCCCATCTTACAGTGGCTTATTAGTTATGCTGAGATGCTTTTTCAAATAATTCATTATTCTTTATTAAAGTCAACAACTATAGAATACTCTGTCACTGTAATTGTGTGCTTAAAATACTTAGCTGGTATTAATTTTTTCATTATTTAAAAAGTTGTGATAATCACACAATAGAATATTTGGAATAATATTTATACAGTTTTCTGTTTCTTCTTCTCCAGCAAAATACATATCAGCTCATCATAGCTACTGATCCTTCAAGTTGCCAAACATATGTCATTTTTGATTATGATGCTATCAATTGGTCTAAAGGTTCACCAACTGTAGGATATACTGATGGTGAGGGCAATGGTTTTCAGCTCACAATACAAGGTAATAACGCTAGAACTCTGTGTAATACGGTGCAAGTTTTCCGTATTGACCAGACATTCTCACCTGCACAAGTTGAAGAAGCTAAAATGAATGGGGGTGAAGAAGCTAAAATGAACGGGGGAAGTTTTGTGTACATGCAGCAAGGCAAAGAAGATGACACACATGTGGAACAGAAAGATGGAGATGGAGATGACCAGGCCTATAAGGCTGAGGACAATCAGCAAAGTCTAACTAAAGTGTTTATACAAGACTTTGGTGACAAGGAAAATGCTCTGGAGGAGTTGGATGAAGCTCTCCTACAGCAATTTCCCTATAAAAAGAATGTAGTCCTCCATCAGTAATGCTGATTCATGAACAAACATAGTTTAAAACTTAGAACTTGTAGATATTAATTAGTTAGATAGACTGTTAAAATAAATAGACCATTCCCCATTATTGTAGTCATTTGATTATAAATTCAGTATGCTACTAATCATGATATATAGTCAGACAAGCTCTCAGATTTCAGTACAGCAAAGCTCTATTGTTCAAATAACCTCACCACTCTAAACCTCTGCGCACATTATTATGAAATGGGAACAGTCAAACTATATAGTTAATCTGGACACTCAAGAATAAGAGTTTGTGTAATAAACTTACAAGAACATAATGGCTTCTGGGGCTTGGTTCATAATGTACCTGTCCTATAATATCCTTGTATCCAAGATGTATGCATAATAATCCTGACTATAGCAGTTGTAGGTAGCTACATAAAAAATTATAAATTTATGTTCTTAAGCTATGGGAGTGAGATCAAGGACATAATAGTGCAAACACATTATTCCTAATCTATCATAATATCTTACTATTATTATAATAATGTTGAATCATTGTGCCATAAATTTCTACCTCATGAACAGCTTGTGCAAGCAGATTACCTCTCTCAGAGGCAAGTCAGTAATTAGAAAGACTTTCCTGTCATGTGAACATGGTCTAATATTTATGGGGGAATGTGTCAGTTATGGACAAGCAAAGTGAGATGCTATTGAGGTTTTCCAGTGTTTAATGCAATAATACAAACCTGTGTCCTTTGAAGTTACTAACTTTTCATGTGTGGTCCTCTATGATAACTAGCTATCCATGTAAATTCCTGCAATCTATCAGTCTCAAGCTTCATCTTATCTTCAAGTACTTTCAAGCATCCAGTTACCTAAGTATTTTCTACACAACACTACATAATGTTATAAGAGCATACCACATGTTAGTCTTACTATAATATGCTAAGTTTGATGGAATACCCTCTTCTCCCCCATTTATACATGGTAGGACCAGACTTGCATATGCATAGTAGCATGACTCCACTAGTTAATAATAGTGTAGGATTAAGAGAAAGTACTCCACCTGGACCCTAGCCACTCAATTGCTCTAGTGGCAGTGGAGTCTTTGGGAGTGACCTGGGTCAAATTCATAGCCTTCTTAAAATAGCTTAGTCTCAGAATATAGCAGAGGATTAGAGACAAAAGCACACACCTACCTCCTGCAGTGTCTCTCAGTTGCTGTTCAGAGAGAGAACACTCCATCTGTTTTGGGTGACTTATTTTCAGATTTACTATAACTATGAAGTAAATAGCTATTTATTTTATTTTATTACAATATTATACATTATGTTATATTATAGTTCTTATTGTGCAATGAATGTTGTGGGAATCACCAATAATGACAATTATAGTTGCAGCTGCATGGGATTATTTTACATTTGAAGCCATGGTGCCTAAAAACAGTGAATTGGAAGAATTCAGTAACCTTAGTGTATATCATCTTGCACCACAGGGTCACACATACAGCAACAACAGTGAAGAGTTATGGATTCTTTCCTTACTATAACCCTCATCTTTTTACCTTAGTCTTTCATCTAGCTAGTCTTCCTTTATTACTCAGAATTCCAATACCCACATAGCATCAATACGGTTCCCATCCCATAAAGCATGCCATTATACAGTGTTCATCATCATCATTAGAACTCTTCCTGGAAACTGATAGATCACAGGAATTACATGGATAGCTAGTTATTATAGAGCACCACACATGAGAAATTAGTTATGCTAGTACAAATTGCAAGAAACATAAGTCTGCAATGTATTAATTGGAAGAGGAGAACCTCCTCTAAGCATTACTTTGTTACAGAAATATCTAATAGCACTGGCTATACACAAAGCTAAAGCTCTGACACCCACCTGTGATAATTACCGTGCCTTTTAGTTAGTTACTTATAATTATAGGGTTCAGTTGTAGGATTTTGGGTGGTATAGCACTAAAAACTTTATTTTTTTGAAAATGGCGTTTTCTCTATATACAATAATTGATTTACAATCAATGGCGACATCTCTACTGTTACAAGCATTAGAAGAGTATTGTATTTGAGATTGTTTGTGTTTTGAGCCTAAGAAGGCTCTGGGATGTGTTTAACGGAATTCATTTTGCCATTAAATAGCTGTACATATTGATTGCCCATTGGAAAGTTTACAACTTTAAAAGAATTCCACACCTCACTCAATAGTATAATCAACAGCAATGGTCAATATTATACTTCTTCATGAAATGACTATGAATTCCCTTGACAGGTATTAGCTATTTACCTTGTACCTGCAGTGACTGTGCTGTTCCGTCTTTCTACATAAATAATAAATTATATATACTCTTATCTGAAGCATATAGCTAGTTATCTACATGAATTGTTTAGTTTGCATACATCATCTACATCTATTTCTGAATAGTAAGTGCCAAACAACCATTTCAGAACAGATCTTGATCTTTCACATGAACACAGTGGGAGGGTGACAAAAAGCTAAAGTAGAGTGAAAATATTGGAGATATTCTTTCAAGGCTCATTGGATTTTTCTAAGTGGAATTACCCATACCTCCCCTTTTCAGTACTGCCTGACCTACCTCCTGCAGTATTTCTTAGTTGCTGTTCAGAGGGGGAACACTCCTAATTGTTTTGGGTTATTAATGTTACTTGCTTTCAGAGTAACTATAGTATTTTCATTTGTTATTACAAAAATAATATTTCTTGTATAACAGTTCTTCTTATGCAATCAATGTTGTGTGGGAATCATAATATTGTATCTGAAGCCATGCCTTTAATTATAAAGTCTTGGAAGAATTATTTACAACAGTAAACATAGCAACCTAAGTGTATACAAGTACACCTTTTATGGTTAATTCAGGGCCTGACATAATTATAGTTGCAACAAACATAGGGATGAAAATTCAACATTGCAAGAGGTATGGAACCTTGTTAATTACCATATACCACAAAGCATCAATATTATGGGTCTCTTGTTACCATACAGTGCTCATCACCAGCTCATCATCGTTGTCATCATCTGACATCGTCATTCGTTTACACACAATTGCAGAGGTTTAGGCTTCTTCTCCTTGTAACATAATATTCAGATTACATCATTCAGATTACATCACTGTCAATTGTACTATTGCTATAGGCTAGGGCTAGGCTAGGGCTAGATACAGTAGTACACATTGACAATGATATAATCTGAATGATGGATCTGAATCTGTTGCTGGGAGAAAGAGCCAGAGGTTTATGTTTATTGAGGAAGTAAACATAATTTTGGTGTTTGGTATCTTCTCAATGACAATCCTTATCTACTATAACCACCTGTATTATTGTCAGAGAAATAAGGCCTTTCAGTGACTGAGGTTGGCAAATGTAATCAAAGGTATGTTAGTTGGTTCACTGATTAATTGTCAACGAGATGTTTACAGATGGAAAGTAACTCATGAAGTGGTAAGGAGTAAAAATATTATTTATTGCAAAAATATACATTATGATTATAATAATATTATAAATACTGTAACGTATAATTATGAAGTTGTTATTATAGGGGGTGAAGGCTTTTATATTTTAATTACACACAAAATATTCATAGCTATTTAGTTTCTCATGCAAGAGTTATACAAATGTTGCATTATTATAGCTACTTCACTTTTTATTCTTTCTACTCCTCTTCTTTGCTTTCCTTTTCTTACTTTTGTCACTCTCTCCATAATTTGGGTCTGTGTCAGCTATCTTCTCCTCTTTCTCTTCCCAATCTTGATTCTCTTCTTCCTCTTCTTCCTCTTTTTTATCCTGTTCTTCTCTAGCTTTCTCCAATTCTGACTTCTTCATCTGTATTTTTTCAATGTGACTATTTGCTTTGACTAGCAGAGAATCCAATCTTCCAGCTATTTCATTTTCCAAAATAGAAATGCCTTTTCTCCACTCAGCACTGTATTGAACATCTTGTATTTCTTTCTCATTCTGCTTCAGTTCATTCTTTGTGTTTTCAATGAATCTTTGAAGTTCATAATCTCGAATGTCTTTGTAAAGAGATTCACACTGAAGTAGCATTTCAGTTAGCTGCTTTGTTCGAGGAGAATAATATTCAGTCACCTCAGAATTGAATCTTTCATACAATTTAGTGTTGGTTAAATGCTTCTCACTACGGAGATGTGAATACGTTGTCTCTGAATGGTTTTGACCGTTTTCTGTTGGAGAAGTGTGATCACTATCTACAGGTGTGTCTGAAGTATCTTCTTTCAAAGGACATGCACAAATGGAGCAAAATTCCTTTGTCACCGATGAGTTATCTTCAATTATTTCTTGAGGTACTACTTGCTCTGACAGTGTTGTTGGCTCATTTAATGCTTCAATTATCTCATAATCATCTTCATCATGATTGAAAGACTCCTCATCAGTGTTTTGTCTTAATAATCCTATTTCACTATTGTTTGATGGATAAAATGGAGCTGCTGTGGCTCTTAGAATTGAAGGTCGAATCTCTGCCGGTCTAGACTGCCTATAAATGAGCAGATCATCATCAATAGGAAGTAGACGACGCTGGTAGATTTTCATGAGTTGAGCTTGGTGAAATGTGACATCAATATAATTGAATCTTGCATTGACATGGAAATATAAGTGGTGCAAGTCATCACTCGAACTGGTTAATAGGAGTTTAGCAGCTCCAAAACAGCCAACGACTGTAGCACAAGTAGCAAATCTTTCATATGCCTTTTTAAGAGCCGGTACATCACAGTGTTTCACACTGTTATACATCTGCAGACGATACTCTTTCAATTTTTCATCAGGGCAAATATCCATTAACCCAATATTGCCAAATAGAATGAGGACAAAGATCAAGCAATGATGGGCTTCTTGATTCTGAATGCATGCATCTCTGCTAATAGCATACTTCAATGGGTTGAAAACATCATTCTGTTTTCCTATCATTATCTTCAGAATTATTATCAACAAATTGTATAGCTTGTTTTGCAGTGAGTACAGGTCTTCTCCCTTTAGTCTTCTTTGATAAACATCATTAATACATGATCTATAAATATCACTTTTAGTAAAATGTTGGAAAACTTCTATGCTATGAGTATACGAAAAAGGCAAGTATATATCATGACCAGCTGTCGATCGTAAATACACAGAACATGCAGCATATAATGATAGTATTGCAGTGGCATGAATAGTGACTATATTCAGTAGGTTGGATATAGAAATTGTATTCCATATGGAACTGTTTGCTGCAATATGACGTACAATGCTATGCACTGCAATAGTGCAAGAAGGAAACACTTTACCCGCACTTATGAGCTCACAAGTTTTTTGCCACAAGGACATCAAGTGTTTATACTCCATTGATCTGTCAAGTACATAAACTAGTGGAACATTTCTATTCAAATCATTTGATCTTTGACGATTAAATAATTTGTCATCAGTACTTTTGTTGTGAGTGTTTGCTCTTCTACACAATATATCTGTCATCTGCTTATGTCCTTTCCTTGTGATGCAATTAATACGCCATGCTTCCAGCCACTCATTGAATTTAAAATCACTATCACTTTTTCCTAATACACTGCTAGCTTCTTCTTTCAACCTTTTACTCATCTGTGGTGACAAAGCTGTTAGCGAAGATATTCTCATGTAGCAAGTTGCTTGTGGTGATAATGCACTCATAACAGCTTTCATTACATCAAAATGATCACTGATGTGTGTGTTTCCATAGGATTCTATAGTGAGAGCTGAACATAACAATCTCACATACTCAAACAAGTTAATGGTTTTATCTGGGTGAGATAAATATGACTTAGTCAGGTAGCCACCTGAAATGATCTGCTGATGAAAGGGAAACTTATCAAATGCTTTAGCAAAGTTTTCTACCAGTTTAAACTCATCCTTGACAATCCATTTCTCTATAAATCTCTCCAAACGATCACTAATTGCTTTGAATACAAAACTTTCATCGAGGATCAACATACCATTGATATCTCTTTCTGTGCTATTTAACAGTTTTGGGCTTATAAGCATGTTTGTCCAAGGGTATGAAGAAGGTGGAATTCGATATACTTGTTCGCCCATCTCTCTTTCTAAGCCATAAAAGCTCTCAACTTGCTTTATAACCTGGTTATCAGCTGGGGAAGTATTGTGCCTATCTGTTCTTTGCAAAGCAGTACTAATGGCTCTGATTTCTTCACAAACATGTAATGTTAATGTTAGAAGGTCTTCATCACGCTTCAAGACTATATTTTTCCATTCATGACTAATCTCACTATATGAGGCTAATGATATCACTTGATTGAATGCTTCAACTAGACCAATACCATTATGATTATGCTTGTAATGGTCAAATGCACCTTTTGTCATAGATGGATTTTGCATTGTCATTCCATAAACAAGGGTGGTTCTAATTTCACTCAAAGTTATGTAGCCCATTTTTTTCTTAAGCATATCTGTAGTAGTAGTGTTTGTGACTGCTTTATTCCCATCCTCCAACTCTTTGGTAGCTTTGAAAAGTATGAAATGTAATTCATCTTCTCTATCCTTCTGGAATTTTGCTAACTGTATGCCTTCTTCATGCCATCCTTGAGCTTGATACACTTTGTATACTTCTTTGAATTTACCTTCTTTCTTTAACACTTCACAAGCTCTTTCATACATTCCAGCTGTCATCAAGTAGTTGACTTGGTCAATTGGTGCAAGGTAAGCAATGACAGTTTCAAATAACTTTTCCTGACTGTTTGGCTGCTTTGAAAGTTCTTTAGCAATCTGATTGGCCATTATATTTACACGGTAGCATTCTGAAATTGGAATATTTTCAGATTCATACTTCTTTGCATATTCTAATGCATCCACAATGCGATTGTGCTTTCGTAAGACTCGAATTGCTCCATTAAAATCTCCCATTTTGTCCTTTATTGCTGCATAAACTTCAACATCTTTGGTCTTTCTATAACCTTTGAGAGCCTTTTCGTGCTAAAAAGTTATATAGAAATAGTATTGTGATTAATAATTATAATAATATTATATGCTATATCTATAGTAAAGTTAGCAAAGGCTTTAGAATTTGAGAATTATTGTAAAACTTACTTGGCCAAGATAGACATATAACTGTGAAGCTTCATGATATTTCTTGGCATTCTTTAAACATTTTACTGCATTTTCAAGGCATTGGTAGCTGTGTTGTGATTTGTCACATTCCAAGAATGCTTGAGCTGCCTTCAAGTAGATTTCTCTGATTTCAACTGGTTTAAGACCAGGGTTACGAGCTTGCTGAGCAAAACTGTATGCTCTAGCTTCTGAATTAAGATGTGGGCAACCTGCCTTTTGGTAGCATTTCATTGCTGGTTCCCATAGCCTTTTTCTTTTGAAGAAGTCACCTTGTAACTTCCATTCTTCTTTAGAAGATGTAGCTGAGAACAGAGAGCTTTGGTCTTCTTCTGTAACATCGCTAACTCTAATAACTTTTACCAGGCCTCGTTTGCTCCAATAGTCAAAAATTGGCAACCGCTTTTCTTCATCTGAGTCATAAATCCAGAGGTTACACTTTGCACGAGTGATGGCTGTGTAGAGATATTTTAACTCAGAATTGAGAGACTTGTGTTGGCTTTCTTCAAACTCCAATCTTCTTGGTTCCTTTCCTAGGACCATCTTTTTGTCAACTTCAATTAATTCAGGATGATCTTCTATGAATGAAGTAACAACTCTCCAATCTTTATTAACCTGTAATTATCATTATAAAACTAAGTTTAGGTATCTCAGTGCAAACATTTATGTTAGGAAAAAAGGTCAACACCCACAGGAAACAAATTACAATGAAATCCCTCTTTTTTAACTCTCTGATATTAGGGGCGTCAAATGCAGCTTGTACATTAGCTAAATAGAACTTCACCCCTGAAATGAAGGAACTCCTTTAATCAAAACACTTTAATGTGTCCAAAGGTGTCTAGAATAGGAAGGTTTCACTATATAATTTTTCTACACATGTGCTGTTAAGAGCTACTTCTTAGATATGACATGACTCTTTTAACTTACTTTGGAATACTTGAAGAAATTGTACAATAGGACATCGTCAAATTCTAAGCCTTTAGATTCAAACACTGTCAGTATTATGCCTGCTTTGAGCACATCTGGAATGTTTTTCTTAGCCTCTTCAGATTGTACTATAATCACTTGATGTGCTCCAAACTCAATAGTTGATGCTTCTCGTTTATTTGTCTGCAAAACCAAAGCGAGATCACTGACATTGCAGGAATCTAAAACTATTGGAGTAGGCCCAGGAAACATTCCCTCATCACCAGGAAGTCGATCAAATGAGCTTGGGAAAAATTCTTTCATTAGGTCAATCACACTAGCAGCTAGTTTCAATATCCCTGTGTGTGACCTAAAGTTGACTGTGAGCTCATTCACCATTGGAACCTTTACAGGTTTTGATTTGATGCTTTGCTTTGAAGCACGGTGAAATATGTTTCTCAGGTCACTAAATCGAAATGCGATACCCCTCATTATACTTTGAGCAGTGTCTCCAGTCAAAAATAAATTGTTAGGGTCTCTGCAAATACGTGTAAGAATGGAAAGTTCAGCTTGAGTGAAATCTTGAACCTCATCTATGTAAATGCTATGAATTGACCATGGAAGGTCTTTCATAGAATTGAGCCTTGTATAGATACTGTGATTCAGATCACATTCATCAAAAACTTTATCTTCACACTGATGTCTAATGTAATTGACATAGAGATTGAAGATTTGGTATATATCCCGCCTCTTGTCAACGTAATTTGGAGCCATTTTCTTTCCCAGACTCTCATATTCTTCCAGACTAAGATATCCCTCTTTCTTTTCAACAGCATCCATCGATCCTTTGATGAATGACTTGATTTCCATCCAAACCAGCAGAGGGTCAATTTTGGCTGTTTGCAAATTTTTAGAAATTTTGGGCCAGATTTTTTCAGTAAAATAGGACGACGTCACTTCCCTTCTTTCACTTAATTTCTTCTTAACTGTGACGGGTTGCTGTGCTGAACTTTCATCATCAAAATCACTGTCGTTCTCTCTTTCATCTTCTGTATCACTCTCCTCTAAATCCAGTAGTGTATCAGGATCTTCATGATCGTAATCAGAGCTGAGAATTCTCTCTTTCAACTTTCCATCATCATCTCTTGGAAAGAAGTTTCTACTGTCTTCAAGGGAGTTGTCAAGTATTAAGAAAAACTGTCTTGCTGTGAGAAAGAGAGGGTATGCATAATCATCTACTGCAGAGAAACTATTAGGAATATCGGCTTCTTCGTACTTCATGTGATTGTTAGCAATATCATTGCTGGCAGCTAAATCATAAAATCGTTTCTTCATCTGTGCACATAATACATAGTTCTTTGTGATGAAAACTTGATGAAAATGTTCACAGTTTTGAGTAGGAATTTCTTGAATTGAATCCTCTGAATCATCTGTGTCATCATCACTTTCTAAACTTTCATATGAGCTATCACTTTCGGTGGTTTGCAGTTCTTCCTTGTTGAGAATTGCTAGTGGCCGTTTTTCAATTAATGGACCAATCACTAAAGCATGTAACCAATAATTTTGAAACTGGTTCCAAAGACGATAGAGGCAGCATGTAGTTTTTCCTGTTCCACTTCTTCCAAGCAACAAAATTGAGACCTTGCCTTGTCTCATGTTTATAATATCATGCTCTTTAGGCCATTCCTTGAAAGGAAAATCTCTTCTTACATCATCTCCATCTAACATGCTCTTTACAAAGGAAGAATCAAAAGAATAAAATGTGATGACATTATATTCATCATCTCTTGTGCTGCCTGCGGGAAGAAATTGAATCTGGACTTCATTAAATTCATGTGCACTTGTATCTGATGCATTGCAGATGTAATATTGAGGGTGTCGAAGCTGTTCTTGACCTGCAGTGCATTGCTTTTTTTGTTTCTGCATCACTAGTGGTGTTCGAATAGCAGCCTTTTCTCCTCGTCTTTGTGATTTCTTGATGCATTCCACCACATTGTCAATGCTTCGATTCAAGTTATCATGGTCTCTTACCACATCCCAGAGTCGAATAACTTCAGAGTAAATGTATTCTCTCTGATGTGTGCTATTATCAGCTTCAGATCTAGTTAAACGTGGAGAGAACTGGACTGCAACTTCCCAGATGATTCTGGCACCTTTTGTAAACTTTGTTTCATATAATTTTGAGTCTGATCGAACTTTCTTGCAGAGGTCTTGGTTATTTAAGGGTATGCCATCAGCTATTGTCTTAATTTTCTTAACTGCTGCTTTTCTCTCAGATAATGACACCTTTGGATTCACGAAGAATTTTTTTACCTTTTCTGTGCACTCCACCTCCCATGAACATCCTTCTAAATTTTTAGCAATGTGATCAACATCTACGTCTTCATTGATAGTGAAAATTTGTTGTATTGGATCCAAAGCTGCTTCCGTTGTTGATAAATCTGCATATGGTGCCATTGTATCCTTTTGGGGAGGATTTTTTGCTGATGATTGAGTAGAATGTGCCACTCCGCTATCTTGTCTCTTATAGTCTGGAGGAGGCTCAAAGTAAGTCTGAGGCTTACTAGAGAGTTCCTTTAGCATTTCTTTTATTGATTCTTGGATATTGATATCATCAGGGTCTTGTGGAGAATCTTGACTTTGCATCAAGGATTTTTCCTTAGAAGGAACTACTTGTACAGTTATTGAATTATCTGTAAAGGGTGTACTTGAAGGAATAGATTTTGTCTTCTTTCTCTTTCTTTTTTCACTTTTTTTCTCAAATTTTTGTGCAGCTTCTTGTAATATCTGAAATCTCCTGTCACGATGATCTTTACCCTTCTTTCCATCACCAGCCCTTTTTCCATGGATATTCACAATCTTTGGGTTGATGCAACACTTGCTAAGAATCTCACATACCTTAATCGAAATAGGACTGCGTTTGCGTTCCATCACAAGATGAAAAGGAGTGTTTCCATCTTTATCTGTTATTCTCCCTTCCATGTCTTCATCATAAGGATAGTGTTTGCCAACTACTTCAAGAAGCCCCATGGATTCACCTGTGATAGATATAATTATATTAATAGTATTGGCTATTATGTAATTACAAATAGAATTGTTACATAGGTGGCATAGTCATTAGGTCATAGTTAAAAGGAAGTTAGCTGATTTATTTGTGATTGCTATAGACCAACATGTTGTGATTATACATAGCTAGACTAATTTAATCAGTATAATCAAATTTTTAGCTATCATAGTTATTAATAAATAATTAAAGGGTCTGACTCATTTCTATTACACTAATTTCATACTGTTTTACATTGTACCTGATTCAATTGCAAAATTTGTAGCAATATGCAGAAGGGTTGTCTGATTCTGTCTTGGAAAAGTGCAGTGTGCAATGCTAGCACCATGATTGATTAATAGTGACAACAGCTGAACTTTCTCTCTCCAGTAATCTTTGGAAAGTTTCAAGACAATATCAAGTGGGCACTCAGCATCATCTATACTATCTGGGTTTATTTGAAACTCGGTAAGAAGCTTTTCAATGAATGAAATATATTTCCATCTTTCATCTTTACTCCTTTTAATGAGAGAGTGTAGTATCAAGCATAGGTTTATTTGGCTTCTTGTATCTTTTGATTCTCTCAGAAAATCTTCTGCTACTTCCAACTTTCCCATCTCGACTGCTTTGTTAAATAAATTAACACAGCCCTCAGAAGTTGATTTGAGGTGTGAAGTAATTTCTGGGTCTATCAAGTCATGTACTGTCATCTTATTCACAATAAGAGCCCCATCTGCAGTTGCACCATGTGAATAGAACTCCATAAAGAATCTGATTTTATTTCTCCGTAGAGCTTCTTCTCCAAGGGAATTAATATCTTCAGCACTCAAAGCTGGACTGCATTTCTCTATGGCTAATTTCAATAATGAAACTTTGTGTGCATCAACCTCCTTGATAATACTTTTAACCACTTTTATGGATATCACTGCTCCTAAAGAGACGATAACTTGCATAGTTTCATGATCTAAATCTTCTTTCTTCAGAAGTAATTTCCACGAAAAATCTGATAAATCACATGACAGCTTCGAAGCAATTTCATTCACATAACTCAAGTGCTTGCATTTCCATAGAAGTGTCGAGCTATTAGCCATGAAATTAATAATATTAGTGCATTCATTGCTATTCTGCAGTCCCTCTTCCAAGTTCAACAGATGTGTATTACCTATGAATTAATAATACATTATGGAAGATTTTATATAGCTAATGAGATAGTCAGACCCTTCTAGTGTTTAGAAAGAAAAGTTGGTGGAAGAATCATACAAATGAACTCCCTCAGTGGCCAAAAGCCATACTGATCAACCTTTCTCTGTAGTAGTTGAAAAGAATTTATTTTTCATTGGTCCAACTCTTTAAGATCAATAAACATATCTTTAGAAGATTATTTGAGTATTGTATTTAAGCATTATAAAAAGCATTATAGGGACTGATGGATATTAAGCTAGCCATAATTATAGTTACAGTAGAACCTCCCTTATCTAGACTCCCAAGATACGGGCACCTCCTTCAACCGGGCAGCTATATCTGGAACTTTGACCTTTCAATAATACATATTATGTAATATGTGGGCATGGTTCAATGTCCATACTGAGCATGTTCATAGCATACTACTATGGCAAGCAAAAAGAAAAGAATGGAGACTAAGAAACAAACCAAATTATCATCTTTTTTTGTAATACATAGGGTTCATAACATTACATCTTCCTTTATTCTGAGATACGGGCAAATCCGAGTTACGGGCACCCCCTAAAACCAGACTGCCCGTATAAGGGAGGTTCTACTGTATTGCAAAATCAAGGAGTTGAAAGACACATGAAGGTATAATCTATAATTATAATACAAATAGTGGGCAATTAATTTTTACAAGGGGCCACTTGAGAAAACTAAAAATGAACAATGGTAGAGAAAATTAAGTTTAGATTTGTTTGTGTATTGTACTATGGGTTGGGTCTGATATCCCTAAATAATATCTATCTAGCTGTTCTACCTTGATTAATAGCAGTGATAATAGCTTTACACATTGAAACATGAGCTGTCTTTTTAGAAAGATTATAGCTCTGTATGTAGTCAGCAATACAGCTTGGATGAGGAGAAAGTGCCTCAGCTCTACAGTAATATGCCTGAAAAAAGGAAAAAAATTATGATAATATGCTATGCTCTTAATTTGGTTTATTCCTCTTCTATGCATAGAGAAGTTACATTGTATACTTATATGGAAGGCAACTACAGCAATAAAATTGCCCACAGAGGATTGGCTGGTGCTGTAGGTGCATTTATGCAGTTAATCCTTCTAGGAGGATTATTAATACCTCTAAGAAAACCTCCTTAATAATTTCCTAGGAATTAGTTTACATAGCTGGTTACACTTCCTGATGTTCACACTACAAAATACAGGTAGTACATTATCAAGGATACTGTTTCATGCCTAATACTAGCTTCTATAGTTACCACTGTAGCTACCTAATATAATATAGCCATTTTAAGACTCAGCTATAACTAGTTAAACGTAGAGGCTGAGATTATTTAAGAGGACATGCATTTATACTCTAGATCATGTGACTTGATCATTGAATTAAGAAGCATATTGATGCTAAAATTATTGCCTTATGAAATGTAGTTATGGGTATCAGAGTTATGTTAGAAGTGTTGCTGAAACAACTGTATCTCCCCATTAATTTCCATCCTTGCCTGGTTGAAAATTTATAGGTAGTTATGCACATATTTATCAAAACTTGTGTTGCAGCCTAGGGGGTTGACATGGCTTAACGCTTACCAGGGGGGCCAATCTGAAAGGGGGTGTTCAAGTGTCTACATGGCTATAAGGTGACAGTGAAGGGGAGAAAGGGATGCACCCTATTCTTTGGAAACAAAAATTTGGCTTTACTAGAACGACTTTAGAGGTAATTAAACACAAATAATCTAATTTTTAACATTATATCATTGGGGAGAGGCCCTGACCTCCATTGATCTGCCCCTGCTCACCTTTAGTTTCCTTGACTCATTATCTAGTTGAATATATTGATTTGATACCCCCTAGGACGTTTAATTAATATACCACTCTCATAGACAAAAGTAATACAATCACATAGTAGATCAGGCCTCTCCCACTTAAAATCCTAGACTGAATAATGTTCCCCGGGTATTTCTTTTTTACTAGACTTACTTCATCAGAATGAGGATCCAAAATTAAAGCTATTTCAGCATGAGTCAGTGCATCTTGAATATTCGATAAACTATAACATAGTTTTGAAATCTTGCAGTGGACAGTAGCTTTCTTCTGTGAAAGCCCATATTTAACACATAGCTCAAGAGCATACTGATAACTACGAGATGCTTCATATTGATTAACATATTTAGTTGCCAGGATCCTGTTGACACTCTCCTGAATTATTATTAATAATAATGTTAATATCAGAGATTAGAAGTTCAAAGGAACTTGAATACAATGATGATAATGAAGAGCTTTTTATAAAATATCTATTAGGATACTGTACATGCATATAATAATGTAATGTATTATTAAGAATGGTTATACTCCTGATAGTAGCACCAAAAATGGAAGATCATTATTTTCTCAGACAGTAATGAGGCACTCTTTAGGACTGAATCATGGGTCTTGTATAGTCACTATTGTATGTCATGATCAATATTACTGTTAAGACAGAATTTATCCAGGATCATTGATTAGAGATTACACAAGTGAAAGAGTATAACTTACTACCTACTTAATAAGATACATAGGAAAATTTTAAATGGATCTGTAAACTGGTTAATAATTTGATTTCTTCTTAGGTAGTGGTGGTAATGGATAAGAGGTTGCTTATTTTATATATAAATGCTTAATCATTGTTAACTATAGTACACAAGATAAGTAGCTTCTCATGTCCCAAATGTCAATTTTCATAAAAAATGAATAGCTAAAGTCTGTCCAAGCTGATGAGAGCCTCACAAAAACAGGCCTAAATCAGCTAAAAAAAACTTCGGTATCATTTAGCAGCTCTTACCGAGGCGCTTCTTACCAGATGCCTGTTTAGTCTGTTGTAGTGCCCCATAGAGAGATACAGGAGGCTAATACAAATCCTATGGTGGTACTCGGTGTGTTGTGCATAATAAAAAATTGCTGTGTAGAGAATCAACTGCTCTCTGGGCAAATGCATCGGGAATGTTGTTATTATTGCAAGGTATCTATGAATAATATTAAAACACTTCTGGCCGGGCTGCTTCTGTAGTTTTCGTCAGCTTGGACAGACTTTAGTGTGGACATGTAACCCATGGATCGATATAATGAAACCTCCATTCTTGACTTATGATAAGATTATCCTGAACCAATCAGGCATGGCCGAATTCAAGTACTTTATAGCCAGAAATATTTGTCACTTTCATCACAGCCCTAGCCCTAGCCCTAGCCCTAGCCCTAGCCACTAGCCCTAGCCCTAGCCCTAGCCCACTAAGAGATAGAACTATTATACTGAGTGTGATTTGACATACAAATTAGCAAATAGCTAATGAATCTTTCTGGCCAGCTATACAGTAGCTTAATTAGACAGTGGTATGTATATAGCTAGCCCCTTTACTATGTGTTTCTTGTTCAGGAAGTTTCTAGAACTGAACACAGCAAAATTTATTCTGGTCCATACTAACACATAGTTAGCTACATTATAAGAAAGCAATGAGGCTACATTGTGTAACATATTTATATAATGAGATGCTAATGGCAGGTTCTTA